>CM046435.1:19098345-19179293 GCA_025506505.1 Flaveria sonorensis | reverse complement strand
TGGATTGTCATGTATATTTGATGTGACACAGATTCCCAACTTGACTGATTTTGGAGCATATGGATCTTCTGAAGCTGATTATGGAGTAATTTTCCATACAGACACATCAATTTGACAAAGTTGTCAATTTAATGTTTGCAAATTTCATGTTTTTTTGTAATATTTCCTTTTTTTTTAATTTTATTACTCCCCCTAAAGTTTATATCCTTCAGGATAAAAACTATTAATGAACTTATAAAATTTTAGGACAATATTTCAGAACTGTTTAATGTTTTGCACTTTTGTTAGAAATTTTGGGATCATATCATCTTATCTTCTCATAATGCAGTTGTCATGAGCTTATTGATTGAAGGTATATTTTGCCTCTTAAACTCATGCTTGGTCCAATATTGTAATGCATGATATTTTTATCATGTTTTTGATTTAATAAACATTTAACATGACCTCACCCTCATAAGCATAGCAAGATCAACTATCCTCATGTACTGTATGGTAGACTTTCTCATAACTTTCAATGCCTGGTCATTTAAATTATGAACCCTCATTCATTTTAGTAAGGGGATCCACTTAGGGATTCCTTTTACCTGATCCTTATTTTGTTTGATCCACATTGGGATTCTTTTTGCTCTTCACTTTGGAATGTGATCAACTTGGGATTCTTTTTGTATATTCTTTGTTATTTGTCACCCGTATTGGAATCTTTTTGGATCAAGACATCAGCACTATGTCTTGTTTCCCCAAGTCTTTGCTCAACAAAACAAAGGAGAAACTGATATGAATGAGTTTCATAAGGTATCTGACCTGGTGTGTTTAGGTTACCACATGTAAGGCCCTATTACAGGAACGCTTACAGCTGGTCAATCATCGCACATAAAACATAGAACATATATTTACATTTGCTAAAACATCGCAGCGGAATACAAACAAACCATTCTTATATTAATGACCACTTTGCAAGACAATAAAATCATTGTTTATCCATTACAAATCTTTGTTTTCATTACATTACAAAAAATCATTTGTCATGAAATGGATGCCATCCCAAAACCCAAGTAGCTGCCCCGTGCCATCCTCACAACGTTACCTGCCAACTGGAAATTACATAAAAGTCAGCGTTGTTGAGTGAGTTCAAGTTTTATAAATAAAATACTTTTCTTTCGTTTAAAACCGTACTTTACTTTCTAACTATCATACATCAACGTACAAATAGATAATCTCATTATTATCTTCCATCATGTCAACTTACATTCATTCATTCTCTTTCTTATCGTACATTCATTCGTTCATTATTACTTTCACTTCTCTATGCTCCAGGCTAATGCTCTAGCTATACCCCAAACATCATGCACAAGGCGGGTACTGGCCGAAGACTACAAATAGACTTCAAACATCATGCACTAGGCGGGCACCAGCACCGGGGTATCATCATTTGGACCAATGCCATGTGCTATACCCCAAACATCATGCACAAGGCGGTACTGGGCCGAAGACTATAAAGACTTCAAACATCATGCACTAGGCGGGCACCAGCACCGGGCAAGCGACAATGGT
The DNA here is from genome assembly GCA_025506505.1 of Flaveria sonorensis. NCBI lineage: Eukaryota > Viridiplantae > Streptophyta > Magnoliopsida > Asterales > Asteraceae > Flaveria > Flaveria sonorensis. Next base: position 19,177,742 of record CM046435.1, on the reverse strand, counting down.
CCCGTACGTATGGTCAGTCACAAAGACTAGACCCCAGTGTGCATCCTTTTGGGGTAGCTAACCCGCACACCTGTTTAGCTAACACCCTTCATTGGGTGTGAACCTCCTTACAGTGCTTGCAAGACTTTTCTTACTTCGATCATTCATTAATGCATGCATTCATTCTTTCTTACTTCTTTTAGTGTCTCCACTTTCGTTAAGTACTACTTTACGTAAGCATATTCATACGTCACACCACGTAAGGTCACGACATAAACATAACATGGAACAACATCATCACAACAGCATACAAAGCATGCAAATCGTAAACAAGCACAGTCCCCCATAAAACCTCATTTCTTAACACTTAAGCTCTACATCCCAAATCTCAGAGAATTCTGTCCCCTTAAAAAAATGCGGATGAGCAAACAAATGCTGATGAACAGAAAATGCGGATGAATAACAAATGCGGATGATTAACCAAATGCGGATGAATAGACAAATGCGGATGAGTAACCAATGTGGATGAACACCTCAGAAAATATTCTAAGTGTCCCAAGAATGCGCATGACACTGTACGAATCCGCATGATAACACATGAACGTTTTCAGAAAATATTCGTCCAATAAGTGCGCATGAACCAAATGCGGATGACTGAAGCAAATGCGCATGGACAAAACAAATGCGGATGAACATACAACAAATGCAGATGAACACTTGCAAATGCGGGTGAACAAAATAGTCGAGTGTTCATAAAATGCGGATGAAGACTTAACTAATGCGGATGAAAAACACTTATGCAAATATTCAAACTTAATGCGGATGATCAACTAACCTGAAACCGCATCTTACACTATAATCAGTTCCCAATCCTCATTATTATACATTCATCGCACCGATCTAGCATGCTAATCTCTTAGAACAAGCATACAACCACATAAACCGAGCAAAACATGCAGGCCCTAACACACCCACTAAAAGAACAGGGCCAAACTTATGGTACAAAATACTGACATATTAAAAGTTAGTTACATGCAATTCCAGCCCAAAACAGGTTAATACATAGAAACCGGGGATCTAGAACTCACCTTTGCAATCTTTTTCGGCAAGACTTCCTTCAAACCCGAATGCAATGAGTTCACACACCTAAAACCCAACCAAAACACCACCAAACACAAACAAACACACATAAGCATGCAACCGAGGCATAGGCCGGCCAAGAACAACTTAAAACGATGAATTCTTCCTTGAATTCGATCTCCTTGTTCTTCTTCTTCAAAACCCGAAAGCTTCTCTGCTTCTTTTAACCCCACTATTTGGGTTTAATTTTTATTTCCCTTCTTTTCTTCACTTTTATTCTAAAAAAATCCGGGTGTTACAAGTCCACCCCCTTATATAGGTTTCGTCCCCAAACCTGTTATTCCTCAAATAGATGTGGGTAATACTACCTCATCTCTTTCTTCAGTCTCCCACGTAGACTCGGATCCCTTCCTGTGCTTCCACTGTACACGCACCAGGGGAACCACTTTATTCCTTAACCTCTTCTCCTTACGATCAATGATTGCCACTAGTTGCTCCACATAATTGAGCATTTCATCAACTTCAATGTCTTCCAGTGGTACAACCATATCTTCGTCAGCTAAACACTTCCGCAGATGAGATACATGAATGTAGGGTGAATTCCACTTAACTAATCGGGTAACTCCAACCTGTAGGCCACCTCTCCTACTCGAGCAATGATTCGGAAAGGCCCTATGTATCTCGGGCTCAACTTGCCCGCTTTCTAAACCGAATGATCCCCTTCCATGGCGAGACTTTCAACATAACTCTATCTCCCACCTTGAACTCAATGGTCTACGTCTCTTGTCAGCATACGACTTCTGTCTATCCTTAGCTGTCTTCATATAGGCTTTGATCCTTTAAAGCTTCTCAGTCATAGCCTCGATCACCTCAATACTTCCAACTCTCTCTGACCAATATCACTCCAACAAACGGGTGTTCTACATCTCCTACCATATAGCATCTCATAGGGGGCATACAAATGCTGGCATGATAACTGTTATTGTATGAGAACTCCGCTAAGGTAAGTGGTCATCCCACTACCTCCAAAATCAATGACGCATGCCCGAAGCATATCTCAAGCGTCTGAATGTTCTCTCCGACTGACCATCCGTCTGTGGATGATAAGCCGTGCTGATGTGTAACCTCATCCCTATTGCATCATAAATCTCTTCCAGAACTTAGATGTAAACCGAGTGTCACGATCAGAAACAATAGACACCGGCACACCGTGCTGAGTTACAATCTCCCTGATGAATAGATCCCTAACTTCTCAGATGAATATGTCTATCGAATGGTAGGAAGTGAGCACTCTTCGTCAGATGGTCGACTATCACCCATATGGCATCGTACCCCTTCACGGTGCGGTAGCTTCGTAATAGTCCATGGTGATATGCTCCCTCCCCTTCCACTTTGGTATATCCAAAGGTTGGATCTTACCGTATGGCTTCTGATGCTCCGCCTTCACTTGCAAGCAAGTAAGGCACTTACTCACGTACTCCACTACGTCACGCTTCATACCCGGCCACCACTAATCTTTCTTCATATCCTAATACATTTTCGTGGCACCGGGATGAGTATCGAGTCTTATGAGCTTCGTCCATGATCTTCCCACGTAGATCCCCATAACGAGGAATCCACATTCGTCTGAATCGGGTTCTAACACCAAGAGTGTTTTCACCCAATTCCGCGACTAGACCTCTCATCCTTTCAGAGTTAAGATGATCTTCCTTCAACGCCTCATCTTGAAACTCCTTGACCTTCTTCATCACATCGGAGGTCAAAATCAATTGGTAAGCCTTCACCTGGATGGTTCAGGCCTCTCCTTTCGGCTAAGGGCATCCGCCACTACGTTGGCTTTGCCCCGATGGTAATGGATTTCACAATCATAATCCTTTATCAGTTCCAACCATCTCCTTTGCCTCATGTTCAAATCCTTCTGCTCGAAGAAGTACTTCAAGCTCTTGTGGTCAGTGAAGATGGTGCACCTCATCCCGTACAGGTAGTGCCTCCAAAGTTTTAATGCAAGACCACAGCTGCTAGCTCTAAATCATGAGTAGGGTAATTAACCTCATGAACCTTCAATTGTCGGGATGCGTAAGCTATAACCTTTCTCGCTGCATCAGTACGCAACCCAATCCCGAGTAAGAAGCATCTGAATAAACCACCAAATCCTCGCTCCCTTAGGGTAATGATAAGACAGGAGCTTGAGTCAACCTCGTCTTCAACTCTTCAAAGCCTTCTCTTGCTCTTGACCCCAAACAAACTTCACATCCTTAGGTCAACTTGGTCAGTGGAGAAGCTATCTTAGAGAAGTCTTGGATGAATCTCCTATAATAGCCCGCCAACCCCAAGAAACTACAGATCTCGGATGGCATCCTTGGAGACTTCCATTGCATCACAGCTTCCACTTTTGCCGGGTCTACCATAATCCCCTCGGGATTCACCACGTGACCCAAAAAATGAACCTCGCGCAACCAGAACGCGCACTTGGAGAACTTAGCATACAACTTATCCCTTCTCAATGTCTCTAATACCTCTCGAATGTGACCGGCATGTTCCACCTCGCTCTTTGAATAAATCAAGATATCATCGATGAACACAATCACTGATTTATCCAACATCGGCCGACACACTCGATTCATCAGATCCATAAAAGCAGCTGGCACGTTGGTTAAACCGAAAGACATAACGAGAAACGCGTAGTGTCCATAACGCATACGAAAAGCTGTTTTAGGAATATCCTGCTCCTTCACCTTCAACTGATGGTAACCAGATCGGAGATCTATTCTCGAAAACCAACTGGCACCTTGGAGCTGATCAAACGGGTCATCAATCCTCGCAATGGATACCGATTCTTCACCGTCAACTTGTTCAGCTCGTGGTAGTCAATACACATCCTCATACTACCGTCCTTCTTCTTTACAAACAAACCGGGCACCCCATGGAGAGATACTCGGTCTAATGAACCCCTTATCAAGCAACTCTTGCAGTTTCTCCATCAATTCCTTCAGCTCAGAGGGGCTAACCGATACGGTGCCTTAGCAACAGTTGGTTCGGCACCGGTATCAGGTCGATCTGAAACTCAATCTCACGGTCCGGGGTACACCTGGTAAATCTTCTGGGAACACGTCTGGAAAGTCCACACAACACTGGTACATCAGACAATTGTGGTGTTGGCGTATCAACATCTTTTACGTAGGCCAAGTAGGCACTACATCCACGCCTCATACACTTTCCCACCACCGCCATTGAAATCACCTTCGAATCGTAGTAACTCGATCACCGTAAATCATCACCGAACTCCCGTCAGGCGCTGTCAGTCCAATCATCTTCTTGCAACATACGATATTCACCTCGTAGGCCGCTAACCAGTCCATTCCCAGGACTACATCGAAACCACCTAAGGTCATCACGAATTGTGTAACAGTAAATTTATGACCTTCTACTTCTATGACACAGCCTTCTATCATCTCAGAAATCCTGGTAGACTTACCTATGGCAGTTTCTACATCGAAGGGCTCGTCAATACTCCTACTCCATAAAGGCAACTTAGCACAAAAAGCAGCAGAAATGAAGCTCTTACTAGCACCAGAATCAAATAACACGGAGGCAAGAGTTTGGTTTACTAGGAACGTACCTGACACAACATCGGGGTCCTTCCTAGCCTCCTCCTGGGTCATCGTGAATGCTCTGGCGCTTACTTTCTGCCCTTCGGTTCTGGTCATCTTCTTCGCTCCGGAACTCTCAGCCCTTGGCTTCTTGCATTCCCTGCTCATGTGACCCTCTCCACCATAGTTAAAACATCTGGCCATATGAAAATCCTTTGCTATATGCCCTGTCCTCCCACACAGGAAGCATTCATTCAATCCCCGCCTACATTCTCCGAAATGCTCCTTTCCAATTTGCCACACCTCTTCGACCCCGCACAGATGATCGACCATACGGCGGTCATCCACCCGTGCAAGCTTGTTGTTTTTCAGGGCACACCCCTACCAAACCTCTTCCCATTCCAATTCCGGTCACCACCACCTTCTTACTCACCTCAGCCACCACCACTTCCCGTTCATCATACAGCCTCCCTGCCAGATCAACCACTGACCTAAATGTGCTCGGTCGGGCGGCGATCATGCGCCTGCGATATTCGCCAGCAAGCCTTGAATGTATCTCTTAATCTTTCGTGACAAGGGTGTCACCTGATCCGGCACCAACCGTGCCATCTCATTGAATTTGGTGGTATATTGCTGATGTGTCATGGTTCCGGCCTCCAGCTGTAGGAACTCCCACTCAACCTTGTCGAGCTCTCGGTGAGGACAAAACTCCTCGATCACCAGTTTCTTCAACTCATTCCACCTCATCCTGCCAATCGCTCTACTACCCTCAGCCTGGACAATATTGTCCCACCAACATAGGGCCGAGTCCACAAATAAGTGGGTGGCGAACTTCACCTTCTGATCATCTCGGCACTCGCTGATATCTAGAACAGCTTCCATCTCTCTCACCCACCGGTGAGCAGTAGCCGCAGTGCCATTTCCGTCAAAAGTCGGGGGCCTGCACGTTTGAAATGCCCCATAGTTATAGCCTCGTACTATCTCCTGCACATGCTCTTCTCCTTCTTCTTCACTGGAGACAACCGTCTCAGTCTCCGGTTGCTCCCTTTCCTTCGCGGGTCTCCTCCTTTCCTTCCTCTCTCCTTCTCGTACAGCCTTAATCACTTCGGTCACCATAGACAGTAGAATCGTCTGCATGACCCGGTGAACCTCTTCCACCACCACCTCCTTCACTGAGGCCCTTAAATTGGCACTCTCATCACCAACCTCCAGATAAGGGGTCTCGGGCTCTTCGTGAGCCACCTCTTCAGCCCTAGGCCTTCCTATCTGGACCCGTGGTCTAGCACCACGTCCACCACGGCCTCCACCTTGAGAAGCCTTCGAGGATCTACCACCAGCCATCCTCTAACACGCTATAATATTCAAACACCAACACGGTCATTCAAGGTAACAACTCAGTTTATGTCAAGTATAGTAAGTCCCTAATTACAGTGGCCAGTTGTGATTAGCCACTTACTTTACTCTTCATACCCCAAGCATTTCCTATCCTGACTTTATCAGTATCTTAATATACTAAGAAGCACATAAATGACATAACATGCGCACGTAATACCTGTTAACATTAAGAAAATACCTGATGGCACGCACCTACTCGGACTGGCATCCCTTCCCTTTGTCCTATTCTCAGTTTAAGTTTAGGTTTGTTTTGAAAATATTTACCTGTTTCACTTAAACTTTGGCTCTGATACCAACTTGTAAGGCCCCATTACCGGAACGCTTACAGCTGGTCAATCATCGCACATAAAACATAGAACTTATATTTACATTTGCTAAAACATCGCGGCGGAATACTGAACAAACCATTTCTTATATTAATGACCACTTTCGCAAGACAATACAATCATTGTTATCCATTACAAAATCTCATTGTTTGAATTACATTACAAAAAAAGTCATTTGTCATGAAATGGATGCCATCCCCAAAACGCCAAGTAGCTGCCCCGTGCCATCCTCAGCAACGTTACCTGCCAGCTAGAAATTACATAAAAGTCAGCGTTGCTAAGTGAGTTCTAGTTTTATAAATAAAATACTTTTCTTTCGTTTAAAACCGTACTTTACTTTCGTAAGCGATCATACATCATACGTACAAATAGATAATCTCATTATTATCTTCCATCATAGTCAACTTACATTCATTCATTCTTTTTCTTATCGTACATTTCATTCGTTCATTATTACTTTCACTTCTCTATGCTCCAGGCTAATGCCTCGAGCTATACCCCAAACATCATGCACAAGGCGGGTACTGGGCCAAAGACTATAAATAGACTTCAAACATCATGCACTAGGCGGGCACCAGCACCGGGGTATCATCATTAGGACCAATGCCATGTGCTATACCCCAAACATCATGCACAAGGCGGGTACTGGGCCGAAGACTATAAATAGACTTCAAACATCATGCACTAGGTGGGCACCAGCACCGGGGCAAGCGACAATGGTCCCGTACGTATGGTCAATCACAAAGACTAGATCTCAGTGTGCATCCTTATGGGGTAGCTAACCCGCACACCGTTGAGCTAACACCCTTTATTGGTGTGAACCTCCTTACAGTTCTTGCAAGACTTTTCTTACTTCCGATCGTTCATTAATGCATGCATTCATTCTTTCTTACTTCTCTTTAGTTATCTTCCACTTTCGTTAAGTACTACTTTACGTAAGCATATTCATACGTCACACCACGTAAGGTCACGACATAAACATAACATGGAACAACATCATCATAACAGCATACAAAGCATGCAAATCGTAAACAAGCACAGTCCCCCATAAAACCTCCTTTCTTAAAACTTAAGCTCTACATCCCAAAATCTCAGAAAATTCTGTCCCCTTAAAAAAATGCGGATGAGCAAACAAATGCGGATGAACAGACAAATGCGGATGAATAAACAAATGCGGATGAGTAACCAAATGCGGATGAATAGACAAATGCAGATGAGTAACCAAATGCGGATGAACACCTCAGAAAATATTCTAAGTGTCCCAAAGAAATGCTCATGAACACTGTAGCGAATGCGCATGCATAAAGTACATGAGAGTTTTCAGAAAATATTCCGTCCAATGAAGTGCGCATGAACCAAATGCGGATGACTGAAGCAAATGCGCATGGACAAAACAAATGCGGATGAAAACTTAGCAAATTCGGGTGAACAAAATAGTCGATGTGTTCATCAAATGCGAATGAAGACTTAACTAATGCTGATGAACAACACTTATGCAAATATTCAAACTTAATGCGGATGATCAACTAACCTGAAACCGCATCTTACACTATAATCAGTTCCCAATCCTCATTCTTATACATTCATCGCACCGATCTAGCATGCTAATCTCTTAGAACAAGTATACAACCATATAAGCCGAGCAAAACATGCAGGCCCTAACACACCCACTAAAAGAACATGGCCAAACTTACGGTACAAAATACTGGACATATTAAAAGTTAGTTACATGCAATTCTAGCCCCAAAACAGGTTTAGAACATAGAAACCGGGGATCTAGAACTCACCTTATGCAATCTTTCGGGCAATACATCCTTCAAACCCGAATGCAATGAGTTCACACACCTAAAACCCAACAAAACACAACCCAAACACACATAAGCATGCAACCGAGGCATAGGCCGGCGAAGAACAACTTAAAACGATGAAGTCTTACCTTGAATTCGATCTCCTTGTTCTTCTTCTTCAAAACCCGAAAGCTTCTCTGCTTCTTTCTCTCTCTACAATCCGCAGAAAAAGGTGAAAAGTAACATCGCATGGGCGGACATGTTGCTTTTGTACAAAATTATATTATATTTTGTACCTTGCACACTTTTAACCCCTCTATTTGGGTTTAATGTCATTTCCTTCTTTTCTTCACTTTTATTCTAAAAAAATCCGGGTGTTACACCACACATACATACACTTGGATAGGTTAGATACATACATGCTCTGAGATGATGCATTCACAATGAATGTGATCTTTAGTGTATCACAACATTTATCTTCTGTTCAAGTTGAGCCTACCCTCATATCAGGTAAGTCATGTCAGTCTTTCAAGATATTGAATTAAGCACAATGAATGATATAATGACTGTAGTTATATCATCTCCCCGAAGAAGTACAAAACAAGGACTTCAACAAAAATTGATTTCTTTTGTAATTTTGTGAGTTTATTGATGTTAATCAAGGTTAATCATGCCGATTGATTGGACTAAGAATTCAAACCGACTTGGGTCAAATGCCTTAGTAAAGAAATCAGCTAGCTGATTGTCTGTGTTAACCTGAATCAGCTTGATTAAACCTTTTTCAGCATAGTCTCTCAAAAAATAATATCTAATTTCAATATGTTTTGTTTTTGAATGCTGAACAGGATTGTTTATTATGAACACTGCAGCAGTGTTGTCAATATGAATTGGTGTGTGCAAGAAATTGAAACCATAATCAAGCATCTGGTTTTGAATCCATAGAACTTGAGAGCAACAAGCTGATGCTGCTATGTACTCAGCTTCAGCTATCGATACAGAAACATCGGTGTGTTTCTTGCACTGCCATGACACCAGTCTGGGACCAAGAAATTGACAACCGCCAGTTATGGATTTTCTGTTGAAATTGCATCACCCGTAGTCACTATCGGTGTATGCATAGAGATTGAAGTCTCCATCCTTTGGATACCATAGTCCAAGAGCAGGTTTACCCTTAAGATATCTAAATATCCTCTTGGGATCTGCTTGATTCCTGGCATATACACAAACACCAAACATAACATCAGGTCTACTGGCTGTTAAATACATAAGTGAACCAATCATGGATCGATAAAGAGTCTGATCCATAGATTTTCCATCTGTGTCTGGGCCAATCTTCACTTTTGTATCAACAGGTGTTCTGATGGACTGACAGTCTGCAAAGTGAAACTTCTTCAACATTGATTCCACATATTTTGACTGGTTGATGAAGATTCCACTAGATGTTTGTTGTACTTGAAGACCTAGTAAGAATGTGAGTTCTCCCATAGCATTCATCTGAAATTTTGAATGCATAAGATCTTCAGAGTCTTTGCAGAGTTGTTTGTTGGTGGAGGCAAATATAATATCATCCACATAAATCTGGACAAGCAGCATCTCATTCCCTTTTCTCTTTCTAAATAAAGTCTGGTCAATCTTCCCTCTTTCATAACCATGGTCAAGAAGAAAGGATGACAGAGTCTCATACCATTTTCGAGGGGCTTGACGTAAGCCATACAAAGCTTTATCAAGCTTGTATACCTTGTGAGGGAAATCAGGATCCTCAAAGCTTGGAGGTTGACTCACGTAGACTTCTTCGGAGATCATTCCATACAGAAATGCACACTTTACATCCATTTTATAAACTGTGAATTTCATGGATGCAGAGTACACAAGAAAGAGTCGTATGGCTTCTAATCTAGCAACAGGAGCAAACACCTCGTCATAATCTATTCCGTCTTCTTATGTGTAGCCCTGTGCTACCAGTCTTGCTTTGTTTCTGATGACGATCCCTCTGTCATCAGTCTTGTTTTGGTACAGCCATCTGGTGTCGATAGGGTATTGACCTTCGGGAAGATCCACCAGCTACCATACTTCCTGTTTCTTGAATTGTAACAATTCTTCCTGCATTGCCTGAATCCAGCTATTGTCTTGAAGAGCCACCTTAATGTTTTTGGGTACAGTTTGACACTGAAAACAAGAAAACAAATAAATGTTTGCAATACTTGACTTGCTTCGTGTCACCCACTCGTCTAAATCACCAATAATGTCGAACACTGGATAATTCTTGTGTGTCCTGGTAATTGGAATCAAATCACCAGCAATGGACACATCAAGATTGGAGGCATTCAGATCATCTTGGTGAGAGGCATCTTATTGTTGTAGTGTGGGAGAGTGATTACCAGAATTAGAGGGTACAGCATGTTCAGCTTCAGCAGCACTCTAAATACTCTCGTCATTTCCATCTCTGTTAGAATTTGCTAGTGCATGAGTTGGTTCTGAATGTCTCACTTCAGTTGAAGGAGATGGCATTGAAGTGCGACCAGCATCTGTTGAGATACTTTCATTTTGTGTAACTTGCCGGATAGGATCAGCTTGTAAGGGCACTTCTTCATTGTCTTGATCAGAAGAAGGAGGAATCATTGGGAAGTCTGTTCTTCTTTCAACTGACCTTGATGTTTCTGCATTTGACAAATTGAACTGATCAAAAGATCTTGTAAATGAATCAATATCAAACAACCAGTCAGGACCATTTGATGATTTGGGAAACGAATGCTCATTGAATTGAATATTTGTTGATTCATCAATGATGTTTAATCTAGGATTAAACACCCTAAAAGCCTTAGACACTGAGGAATATCCCACGAAGAAACTCTCGTCAGACTTAGGAGCAAACTTTCCTAAATGGTCTCTCGTGTTCAATATTAAGACAGGACAACCAAATGACTTCAAAAATCCAATGAATGGTTTTCTGTGAAAAAGAAGTTCATAAGGAGTTTTATTGTGTTCTTTGATTATCAGAGTTCGATTTTGCACAAAACATGAAGTGTTAACTGCTTCTGCCCAAAATGTAATAGGCAGTTATCAGCTAGCATTGTTCTTGCTGCTTCAATTAGAGTTCTATTCCTTCTTTCAGCAACTCCATTTTGTTGTGGAGTACGTGCTGCACTGAACTGATGAAGAGTGCCTTTTGTGGTGCAAAATGAACTCATGCTTTCATTTTTAAATTCCGTCCCATTGTCACTTCTAATAGATTTTACTTTTAAATCAAGTTGATTTTCAATTTTGGTTATAAAATCTATTATGATTTGGGGCGCCTCATTCTTATGAAGTAGGAAGAAGACCCATGTGAATCGAGTAAAGTCATCAATGATCACTAAACAATAATATTTCTTGCCAAGACTCATGACGTGAGTCGGCCCGAAGAGATCCATATGAAGTAACTTCAATGGACAATCGTTAGTGTTCACAAGTTTTGGCTTATGAGAAGATTTATGTTGTTTTCCTTTGAGACACGTGGTACAGTGGTCAACAAAATGAAATTCCTTTTGAGGAAGACCAATTACATGGTTCCCTTTGACCAATCTATTCATATTTTTAAAATTCGTGTGTCCTAAGCGTCTATGCCAACGTTGTGATTCATCAAATGATGCTTTAGACAATAGACATATCTCTTCTGATGGACGAGCAGAAGTAAGGTTTAACACATATGTATTATTCTTCCTCGGTGTCTTCAAGACAACCCATTCTTCAGGAATGTAAAATCCTGGTTTCAAGATGTAGCAATGAGTGTTGGTGAAATGAGTAGAATATTTCTTGTCACAAATCTGGGATACACTGAGCAGATTAAAGTTCAGCTGCTCGCAGTAATTGACTTTGTCAAAGCTCAGAATCCCATTCATCATTGAACCTTCTCCAGTAGTTCTACCGCCCTGTGAATCTCCGCCAAATGCCACAGTAGTTCCTTGAATGTGCTTGAAGTCATGAAGGAGGGAACTATCTCCTGTCATGTGTCGGGAGAATCCACTGTCCATGTACCATAGGCTATTGGACCTGTATGAATGACCTTACATGCACAAAAAGAACTAGTTAGAATGAGGAACCCAGGCCATAATGGTCTTGGGTTGTCCTTTGGCATCTATCACTGTTACTTCTTGATACTTTCCTCTTGTGTGTGTTTTAGAGGAGGATGATTTCAGCCCTTTTCTATTGTTTCTTTGAGGTTTCAGTTCATCAATATCATCTAATGTGTCAGAGGAGTATACAAACCTTTCCTTTTGATTTTTGTGCAAAGGATGAACAGATTTTTGTTTTTCAGAAATCACTTTGATTTTATACTTTTAATGAGAATTTGATGATTTGTTTAGGTTTGTTGGACTTTTGTGTCTGACCTTGTCAGTTGGAACCGATGAAATGGGCTTGTGTTGTGAATTTTTCAATCCTTTTTGATTAAAGTAACAATCAATTGTATTGTGATTGGTCATATCACACAATGAACAATATTTGTTAAAATGACAGTTTTTTGTTGAGTGATTGTTCATGTCATAGATAAAGCAGTACTCAGTGAAATAGCACTCATCTGTTTTGTGATTGGTCATATCACAGAATTCACAATACATTTGATTGTCCTTTAATTTTGAAACAGAAGTCATATCAGTCTTTAGAATGCCAACAGATCGTTTCATAATTCTGACTTGCTTTGTTTTTGTGGACTGATGATGCTTCTTTCTGTATTCTCTTATTTCCCTATCGAATTGTCCTACCTGTTCTTTGTTGAAGATATCAAACCCACTCCCTTGTTTGATATTTGATGAAGATGGTGAATCAGATTTCACTTTAGATTTTTGAACAAAAGTGGTTTTTTCTTTGGTAACTACGGGAGCTTTGGTTTTATCCTTGAAGCTCAATGAAACCTTGTCTGATTTGCTTGAATTTTTAGGAGGTATGATCTTATAATCAAATCTGCTTTCAGCAGATGGTTTCACTGAGCATTCAGCATTATGCTTCAATTTAAAATTTTGTGGAACAAATTTTACAAAAGGCACAATAGCTTTGACTGGGCTCTTTAGTTTCTTGATAACCACAAGTTTGTCTGAGCACTCTTTGATTTTGATAGGATGACCCAATCTGATTTTATCCTCATCAGTTTCAATGTAAACACCTGGTTGGTTTTGAGGATTTGTTGTTTGAGAAATCATTGATTCGGTTTCAATAATTTTAGATTCTTTTGTATCTGATTGAGTAAGTGACTCAGGCATAACAGTGTAGTTATCATTATATGGAGGAGGACAAGTTTTGTAGCCTATTCCCGTCATATCTTTAGCCCCCTTTTGAGACGCAAGTAACTCTTGCAGCTTGACAGATGAGAGCTGAAACTTTTCAAGTTTCATTTTAGTAGCTGATTGCTCAGCTTTTGATTTGGTCAACAATTCAGTTAACCTCTCATTTTCAGCCACAAGTGTGTACTTTTCACCATGGAGTGTTTCCATGTCAGACAATAGAGATTTGATTTTAACTTCATAAATTCTCATTTCTAGTTTTAACATCTATGATTTCACCTTTTCTTCTCTTATTTATTAGCCAATTTGTGATTGTGTTCCCTGTACCCCTGTACTTCTAGAACACATTTTTCAGAACATAGATTGGATTTTACCTCAGATGGCATCAGAGTTGGTCCATCATTAATATGTGCAATAACTGCATGATTTTGAAACTGTGGTTGAACTTCCTCAGCATATACGCTCCAATCACAAACTCCATCTTGTCTGATGACAAGTGCATTTGAAGTTTGTTGATTACTTCCTTGAGATTGATGAGTCAGCAGAGGTTGTCTTTACTGAATTGGCTGTTGCTGATTTTGTTGTTGCTGAATTGGCTGCTGCTGATTTTGTTGTTGGTGTGAATAAGAGTTGCTTGGCTGAAAGTTGGTGTTGTGTTGAGTAGCATGCTGGTTATGTGAGGGTCTTTGAAAATTGTTGTTGCTTCTCTTGGGAGAGTTACATTCCCGAGAGAAATGACCACTCATTCCACAGTTAAAACACTTAACTTTGGATTTGTCATATCCCAGCTTTGTATTCTCATTGAGACTCAGTTTCTTCCCTTTTCGAAAGAATTTCTTTGCTCTCATAGCAATCATGGTCATCTGCCATTGCAAATCCATTTCTTCAACATCATCAGGATCCATTTCTTCTAGATCTTCTTGAATCAGATGAGTTGATGTGAGTCTCCCTCCAAGGTAGGCTTCAAAGCTAGCAACAAAGGCATTGTGAGTTGCCTTTTGTTCTTCAGATTTTTGCTCATCATGCATGTTGTTAGGAGATTCAGTGGGTTGGGCAGAAGATGGTTGCTTTTGAGGCTGTGGAGCAGCACAAAATCATGTTGTTCTTGTTTGATCTCTTGATGACAGAAAGTCTTCTTGTTCAGTAACAAAGGCATTTTCAACAGAATGAGTTTCAGATGAAACATGTAAGCCTCAATGACTTGAGGTCCACTCAGATTTCTGCTCCTTTCATCAAGTTCAAGAGCCTCAATTTTTGCAATCATGATATCCAAGCTAGTACTCTCCAAATCAAGAGTATTCTTCAACATTGTAACATTCTGTTTCCAGCTTTCAGGCAAGCTGTGTAGCATTTTCTTGTTTAATTCCTTCTCTTTGTAAGTGACCCCTATAATTGCAAGGTCATTTACAAGTTGCACAAATCTGTGAAGCTGTCTGGAGATAGACTTTCCTTTGGTATGATGAAATGTCTCATACTGATTTATCAACTTGTCTTTGTTAATTTCAGTAACTTCACTGCTTCCCTCACACATAATCTGTAAAGCATCCTAGACACCCCTTAGCTGTTCCATATTTTTCTAATCTTTTTAGAACATCCATTTTCAGTGCTTGTGTGAGTATGGAATAAGCTCTACGATCAATCTTGATTTTCTTATATTCTTCATCATCAAGAGTTAAGTTTGGATCCTCAAAGGGAATTCTTGCAGTTTTATACTGAGCAGCTTGATCAGCATTTAGAGACAGTGGAATGTAGGGACCTTTGCAAATAGATATCCAGTAGTCTGGATCTACACCTGTAATGTAGTTTCTGAGACGAATTTTCCATTGCTTAAACTCAGATTTGTGTTTAAGCATAGGAGGTTTGGATGCATGACCAATTTCAGTATGATTATAGGAATCCATGTTAGTTAAACTGATTTTAACTTGTTGAGTACTGTTTTAAGTTGATTTTAAGTTCAAATAGTGTGTTTTTCTTCAAATCTTCTGTTTTCGGTCAAGAGCAGGTCTGTTAAGTTTAGATCTGTCGATTTGAAGGAGTTCTAAGTTCTTGATTTTGTGTTGTAGGGTTCGACAGCAGCAGATCTGAAGATTTTGTACTTTGTGGTGTTTGGTTACGGTATGTTTGTTCATCAAAAGAGTAGATCTTGCTGATGAACAACTCAGTCTACAGTTCAATCGATTTTCACCCAAAATCCAATATGATTCTGTGATGAATTCAAGAGCCAAGGCTCTGAAACCAATTGACTGGGTTTGAGAATGATATTCTCGGTTGATGTGACTCAACCTGGGATCGAATATGTTGACTGAGTCAATAATATAGCAGCGGAATTACTATATTAAAGAACATTAACTGCTGTAGTAAATGCTTGAATGTAAGAGAATCAAGAACCAAAGTAAATGTTGTAAAATATTATGTATATTACTGCTGTAGTCAACAACCTTAAAAAGTTAGGGTATGTGACCCTATTTATAGGCGAATTCATTGCCTGTACAAAAGACTAAACTAACCCTGATCTATACAAGAGAATCTAGTCTAAGTACAAAATAAATATGTAAGTTGTTCATCCGCATTAGTTCATGCGGATGAACAAGTCTTTATCAGCATTTGCGTTTGCTCACCCGCATTAGTTCATGGGGGTGAACAAGTCTGCATCAGCATTTGTGTTTGCTCACCCACATTAGTTCATGCGGGTGAACGAGTCTTCATCAGCATGTGTTTGCTCACCCACATTAGTTCATGCTGGTGAACAAGTCTTCATCAGCATTTACTGTTGTTCATCCGCATGGACTAATGCGGGTGAACACTTCTTGTCAGCATTTCTTCAGATCATCCGCAAGGACTAATACGAATGACCACTTCTGTTCAGCATTAGTTGTCTTGATCCGCATTTGTTAATACAGGTGAACAAACACTTATCCGTATTTGTTCACTAGTCATCCGCATTAACAAATGCGGGTGCTCTATACTTGTCTTCTGTTTTCTTGTGTTGATGATGTCTTCTGTGTTCTTCTGTAAATAATGTGCTCCAACCAGAACACCCTCCAACCACTACTTAAGTTGGCAAGTATGATCCTTTCAGGGTCTAACAGTAAAGTCTTGCAATCAACTGAAAGGAGGTTCACAACTCATTCAGGGGTTGTTAGCTCAACTGTGTGTCGTTTAGCAAACCCATGAGGATGCACACAGGGGTCAATCTTTGTGACTGACAAATAAGTACGAAACGGGATCCTTGTTGCTTGCCCCGGTACTGGAGTCAGCTTCGTGAATAATGTTAGGGGTCTATTTATAGACTTCGGCCCAGTACCAGCTTCGTGCACAATGTTTGGAGTATAGCATATGACATTGGTCTAGATAAAAGTGAAAGATAATAATGAAAGTTTGAAACATATGAAATGAATGAAAAGAATGTTGAAAGATAATAATGATATATTCAAGTTGTACATATGATGTGTGATCATGAACGATAGTAAAGGAAATGTTTTCCTTTAAAGTAAAGTATTTTACTTATAAAACTAGAACTCACTCAGCAACGTTGACTTTTTATGCATTTTCAGTTGGTAGGTAGCTTGATACTGAGGATGGCATGAGGGTGAAGCTACTTGGCGGGCAAAGACTGGCATCCATTTCATGCACAATAATGATGTTGTTTTGTTATACAACTAAGTGATATTTTGTAATCTTTTGAACAACGATGTATTACTTGGCAAATGTATTTATTAAAGCGTGAAATGGTTTTTGATGAACTATTCCGCTGCATTATTTTATTTACTTATTAAATATTAATATGTTTTGATATAAAAGAGGTTGTCATTGACCAATTGTGGGGTTCCCGGGAACGGGGCCTTACACCCACTCACTCACCATGGGGCGTTATTGCTTTTTGTGGAGAAGAAGGATGGATCGTACAAGACGTGCATGGACTATCAAAAGTTGAATAAACTTATGGACAACTACTATAAGATAATATCAGAAGATTATAAGGTTGATGCAACCAAAGAAGCCAAAACAACCAAGGGTCTTCCTGCATGCATGCACTGGACGTACAAGGTAGAAGTGCTTCGGAAGTTTTACACTCTACATCAGAAAATACTCTAAGTGTAAAATCTTCCGAAGCCAAAGTCCAAATCTTCCGAAGCCAAAGATGAAGTCTTCTGAAGCTTCAGAGACAAAGTCTTCCAAAGCCATTTTGCTATGAAGACTGATTTCTTCCGAATACAGAGAAGACATGCTTTCTCTGATCTACTTTACATAAAGCTGACACACTTTCCGCTGCAACTCTGAAGACTCACCAACTTGTATGAGTTGGTGAAAAGTCCATGCTTTTGTAAATAGTAGAATAAGGTCTTTGTCTGTAACTTCCTACTTTTGTACCTATAAACCTTTTTATATTAGAAAAGGATGTGAGCTATGGCATGTCATAGTCATTAGTCAAAAGGCAATCTGCCTTTTGACTCTACATTGATCTTATTTTCTAGATTAGTGTTTCCAACTGTCTTTCTAAGTATTAACCGTTAAAGGATGTAGTATATAGTGTATGAGGTCCTTGTTATTCGAATATGCTTTATAAACACTTGTAATAGATGTTGAGAGCAATATACAGCATCCTTGAAAACCATACTTGTTTGTTCTTGTTCTTAGTTCTGTCTCATTACTTACTTGTGTTCCTAGTATCATCATAATCAAACCCAGTTCTTTATTTGAACTGTTAAGTGTTCTAAACCTCTCTTTATTATGAGACTTATTGTATTGACCACCCTTCACATGATCCTGCAATTACTGTTATCGTTTGCTAAGGACAAATGACTTATTCAATCAGCTCCAAGTATCGACGTACTTTTTGAATATTGATCTCCATTTAGTAATCATCAACATAGAGTACATGTGGATGACATACCAAAGAAAGAGGTTAGAACTTGTTACGGACATTACGAGTTCCTAGTTATGAATCTTGGGCTAACAATGGCACTTGCAGTGTTCATGGACGTGATGAATTAGATGCGTATGCCATATCTGAATAAATTTGCCTTAGTGTTTATTAAGGACATTCTGACTTATTTGAGGATAGGGACGATCATGAGAAACTTATGGGGACAGTTTTTGAATTGGTTAAAATGAGAAACTATACTCTAGGTTCTCCAAGTCATCTATACTGACCACAAGAGTTTTCAACATATTTTTCACCAAAAAGAACTGAACATGAGATAGAGATGTTGGATTGAATTATTCAGAGACTACGACTGTATAATATAGTATAACCCAAAAAGGCAAATATGGTTTAGGACATGTTGAGTTGCAAGGAGAGAGTCAAACCCGTGTGCTTACCTCATTGCCACTCAAGTCGAGTAAAATAAGGGGACTGAATATGGAGAATAAGGCTTTGAGAGGTCTAAACAAATAGTTTGTACAAAAAGACGATGGAGGATTGTACTTTATTAAGTGAATTTAGGTTTCATTTATGGGGAATGTGTAGACATTAGTGTTGGACGAAGCACACAAGTTGAAGTATATTGTTCATCTTGGTGCTAACAAGAGGTGGCATGATCGTAAGGACTTGTATTGGTGGCCTAGAATGAAAGGGGACATAGCAGACTATGTGTGCAAGTGTTTGACTTGTTCAAATGTTAAAGTGAGGCATCGAAGGCCACCTAGCCTATTACAACAGTTTGAGATTCTGGATTGGAAGTGGAAATACATGATTGTGGACTTCATCACGAAGCTAATAAATATTAGTAGTGAGCTTGATTTGATTTGAGTCATTATGGATAACATGACCAAATCTAGTCATCTCCTGACTATATGTGAGAACTACAAGATGGAAAAGTTAGCAAGGATTTATGTTAGTGAATTTGTGGATAGACATGGAGTACCTATGTCGATTATCCCTGTTCGTGCCAGTCACTTCATGAAACGATTTGGCATAGCTCTTAGTAGGCGCTGGGTACACCTTTGGACATGAGTGAGACTTACCATTATCATACTGATTGTATAAGTGAGTGACCTATTCAGACATTGGAGGATATGTTAATGTCTTTTATCATTGACGTAGAGGTAGCTAGGAGACTCACCAACCATTGGTTGAATTTCCTACAATAATAGTTGCAATGAGAGTCTTATAGAAGCACTGTTTGAGGCAATAAACGAATATAAGATCCGATTGCCGATGTAATGGTGTCACACCGTCAAAATCCACGTGCGGGGTTTTACCGCAAGGCGTGTGACAAACTAGGATCTCAGTCATTAGTTACTCAAAATGACTCTATATGAAACATTCAAGCAAAATCAGAGTTTAAAACTTTAAAACAGTGCGAAGCTTTCAGTAAACAAGACAAACCAAAGTAACGTAATGTAATGTAAAATGCGCAAACACGTGCCAACCGTTGTTCAAAACAAAATACACAATAATTCCAATAGCAAAACCAACAAATGTTCCCAACAATGCTAACCCACAAATGCTGACCCGTGAGTGCTCCTAGGCTTTTCATTAACCACGACCTGAGAATAGCATACTAAAATAGTCAACACAATGGTTGGTGAGTTCAAGAGTTTACGTAAAACATAACAGTAACAGTTATAAAACATAAGAGAGCATTGAATTAGATAGCTAGTCTAAATTCACAAGTAATAATCGTAGTAATTTCGCAATCGAAGCTGACAGCGTTTCGTTTGATTGCCTCCTGTCATGACTTACTAGGTCGTGACACCATGTGTTAGGACAATATTGCACCCATTTGACCTCGAGTCGCACAGGTGGGGCTTGTCAAACCCAGTAGTACTACCCAAGATTTCCAGCTAGTTCCAATATTAACGATCCGAAAGTGTGAGGACTTTCATAGTATATCGCACTACATTACACTATACATAACTTATAATCAATAAAGCGTTTCAGAACGAGTATGCTATCTCCCCCAAAAGAGAGTGTAACATAAAATGGGGCATGAACTCACCTGGTGTGCACACGAATGATATTAAAGCTAACTTGAGAGAGAGAGGAAAGACAACCTTTAGAGGTTACCTAGAACACGCAAGTACATGAGTACGTGTACACAGAATCATCAACAATCCCTAAGTGCTCAATAAACACATTGACCAAGGTCTTTGAAAAACAAGACACATTTGACCCAGTTGACCCGTTTGACCCGTTGGTGACATATTAATTGAAATCCGTTTTAATCAAGCATAGCAACTCCTCATACATGGTTATCATACAAGTTGTTCACGTATATCACTTCATCAACCACTTGTTCTACCACGATCATCATACAACTTAGATTATCATACAACTCATGTGAATCTCAAGTAGTCAACATGCTCAACACAATTATAATTACATCATAACTAGTACATCATACATAAAGTCTAATCATGCACAACATGCCATGTGAAGCCACTCATGACTTCACACCCTAAACCCTGCCAATCCTACTAAGTAGGGGCCTCAGATTCGCACGTGTGTATGACGATCATCATCCCATCATTCAACAAGATTCATGCCAAGCAACATACCCAAAAATGATCTATTACAATCCCAAGCATGATTCTATAATCTCCTAACATAATCCATCATCATGTATAATCCATAAAAGTCAAAATTTCCCAATTGACCAATCAAGTATCCATACAACCCAATTAACACATTCCACCACATTAGACACCATCAATAAACATTCTAACATGATCCTAACATCATAAACATGCCCAATTCACCTTATCCAATGTTCCACACAAATAAAGTTTCCCTTTTCAGAAAGTAACATCCCAATATCAATCTAACGCTCAATTCAATCATGAATTCATCAACACAATACCTATTCAAGCTCATAACTATCATTTGAACATGTTCAACATCATCAAATCATCATAATTCACCAATCTCATATCCAAAAGTTTCTATTTTTAGCAAGGTATGAACTACATGATCAATTCTTGGATTTCTAGCACAATTATCATAATCCCAACATTCATACAACATCATTAGCATCATAACATCATCAATTCATCATCAAATCATCAAGTTCATTCACAAAAGTTACTATTATTAGTAAGGTATAAACAACGCATCAAAACCACAAATTTCTTGTGTAATCCACGTAAACTAACATCAATACAATCTAACTAACATCATACAATCATCAAAAAACATCAATTTCAACATCTACTATGCTTTGCAAACTAGGGTTCAACCATCATCAAAAATTCATGAAAAAACAATAAAATCTAACCTTTAATCGCGTAATGATTAAGAATTGATGCTTGCTACACATTGTAATCACTTGGAACACACTAAAGTCGATGCTTGATGCTTGTTCTTGGTCAAAAATCACAAGGGGAGAGGGAGAGGGAGGTTCGGCTGAATGGGGAGGGGTTTGGGGGCTAGGGTTGGGTTTTTACCATATTTAAGTTTTGTAGTTTTTACAAATTAATCCCTCCTTGATCACATTTTATAAAAACTTTCTCTTTTAACAATTTTCAAGGGTTTTAACTACTAAACACAAATATTATAAACTAAAAATGATAATCATGCATAATTTTCAATAGCTACAAAACACATTCAATAAATACAACACGTCGTCACGTTACAAGATAAAATTCACAAATAATATTTAAAATCGCATAATCACATAATCACAACTTAATAATCACCTTATTAATCAAGTTATTATCTTTTTATCATAGATAATTATTATTAAGTCACCAACGTTCAATGACAACTAGTGTGTACTCACGACACTTGTATGCAAGACCTAACGGAACTAACGGAGTTTGGTAACGGAAAATTACCGGATGTCACATTATCCCCATGTTGAAAGAATTTTCATCCCGAAAATTGTATTACATGGTTGAATTACATCACTGGTCTACTGCATTGGCACAAAGAAATCGAGTGAGTTACGGGTGGGTTGTCACATCATCCACATGTTGAAACAATTTTCGTCCCGAAAATTTAATCAATACCTTCGCCGGCCGTCGTTGTTGTTTGGAACAGCTGAGGATACTTAAGCTTCATCTAGTCCTCACATTCCCATGTGAATTCCGGTCCACGTCTTGAGTTCCAACGAACTTTGACTATGGGTATCTGGCTTTGCTTAACCGTCTTTACCTCACGATCCATCACCTCGACTGGTTCTTCAATGAAACGTAATTGCTCATCTACTTGCACTTCCTCAAGAGTTACTACCATTGTTTCGTCTGTTAAGCACTTCTTCAAGTTTGAGACATTAAATATATTATGGATTCCACTTAGCGAGTCAGGTAGGGCTAACCGGTAGGCCACCGTACCTATTCTTTCCAAAATCTCAAATGGTCCAACGTATCTTGGAGTTAGCTTTCCACTTTTACCAAATCGAATCATGCCTTTCCACGGTGAGACTTTCAATAACACGTTGTCACCGACCTGAAATTTCAAAGGTTTCCGTCGCTTATCTGCGTAGCTTTTCTGTCTGTCACGTGCTGCAGCCATATGGTTTCTTATCTATACAATCTTCTCAGTGGTCTCGTGCACTAACTCAGGACCTTTTAGCTGGCTATCACCAATTTCAGCCCATCAAACTGGTGATCTACATTTTCATCCATACAAGGCTTCAAAAGGTGCTGCCTTTATGTTGGTGTGATAACTATTGTTGTAAGAAAATTCCACCAACGGTAGGTGAATTTCCCAGTTTTTCCCAAAGTCAATTAAAAGGTGCTGCCTTTATACTGGTGTGATAACCAAGTCTCTTAGATTTCCATGCAAAGGTACCCAAAGTCTGTCCATGAAATAACAAACTCCATCCGCCTTTACTTCCAACTGTTTATCCATTCCGCGTAACGATTCAGACCCAATGTTTTCTACTTTCAGAGATTATAGATGTCTACAAAGCAATTATTTGACAATTCTTGTACCATCCCTCTTATTTAAACCAATGTACTCAAGGGAAAGACTTTCGATTAAGTTAACAAGATATTTGCAAACCAAGAAGAGTTGACATCAGTGGTGCAATAATTGCTTTGTAGACATCTACTATCTCTGTAGTACTAAGGCCCGAGTAATTAAGTGTAGGTGTAACATACATATACTTTCATCACTTGTATCATTAGTAGCAAAAGATTTTCTTCTACAACATATATTACCATTCTAAGCTTACTCCTAGATCCTTAAAAATATAATAGTTGTCATAATATGGTCATTGTAATAATAAAGTATTGTTGGTAAGAACTATAGTATGACATCCATCACTCATGGGTCCATCAATTAACTCAGGGCTCGTTATCACTTTTATGTACGTATTGTGTAATGCCCTGGAAAAAGTCAAAAGAGCCAATTGATAATAATGGGCTTAGTTAGGGATTATTTAATATAAATAAAATGGAATATGGACCAAATTAACCTTATGGGTTATGTGTTAGACGAGTTTAAGGTCCTGTGAACACCCGGTATATAAAACACAAATCAGCCATATTCATCCTCATTTGCAACTCAAACAACCAACTTTCTGGAGAGAGAGTGTAGAGAGAGAAAGTGGAGAAAAGTAAAGTTTTGAGGCTTTATTGATCAAGGGATTGAAGATCTACATTTTTGGGCATCAAACAACAAGAAAAGAGCAAGAATCCAGGTAAGAATCATCATCCAAAAGTCTCTTTAGATCATACCCGGATTCTAGGGTTTTGGGGTTTTGAAAAGTGGCAAAAATCATACAAAAGTCATGTCTTTATGGATGAAATCATGTAAAAAGCTTAGATTAAGTTCCTGGATGAAAAACGAAGGATTTGGATGTAAAAAGTTGAAGTTTTGGGTTAAAAACGGGTTGGAACGTCTTTTTTATGCGTCCAACGAAACTGTGAGTTCTTCCAGCGAAACTAACAGTTTTTCCAGCGAAACTGTGGATTCTTCTAGAGAAACTACAGTTTCGCTGGTAATTTTGCAGCCATGGAATTCCAATGAAAGTTGGGTGAAACTGGCATGTGAAACTAGCAGTGAAACTGCCATGCGAAACTGGCAGAGAAACTGTCATTGAAACTGCATGCGAAACTATGTAGAAAATGACCTGTTTGCATGTCAACTTATGTGCAGACTGTGTACCATAAGCCTTCCTTAGGTAAAGTTATTTACGGAGACCAGGTGACTTCTATATCCCCTTATTTACAAGTTTGTCTAAGTTTTGGGGCTATTACGCATACTAAATATACATTTCCCCTTGGACGCCACTAGGGGCTGCTGCCCCTAGAACCCCGCTGTCAGGGGCTACCACCCCCGAACCCCCGTTGTCCCGCGGAGGGTCAGATATTATTGTTTGTTATTCATTTTGATGATAATGTGAATGTATGGACTATGGGTGAATTCGTTCTAAATAAAAAAGGGGGTTTTCATGATGTTTCTTACTTGGTGTGATATATACTAATTCAGAATAAGTATTATGTAATGAAGTTAAAGCGAAACCTAATGAGGATGCTCAACTGTGTGCGGTTTAGTTAAAGTTAATGTAATGAATGAATGAAAGTCTTGCAAGCAAATGAATGGAAGTTCACAGCCATTGGGTTGTTAGCTCAACTGTGTGCGGTTTAGCTAACCCATGAGAATGCACACAGAGGTCAATCTTTGTGATTGACAAATACGTACGAAACGGGACCCTTGTCGCTTGCCCCGGTACTGGAGTTAGCTTCATGCACAATGTTAGGGGTCTATTTATAGACTTCAGCCTGGTACAAGCTTCATGCACAATGTTTGTCTAAGGTTATATTAAAAGGCTGATGAAACCAAAGAAGCCAAAACAACCAAAGAGCTTCTTGCATGCATGCACTGATGTACAAGGTAGAAGTTACTTCGGAAATTTTACACTCACCACAGAAATTATTCTAAGTGTAAAATCTTCCGAAGCCCAAGACCAAATCTTCCGAAACCAAAGATGAAGTTTTCCGAAGCTTCAAAGAGAAAGTCTTCCGAAGCCAACGTCGTGAAGATTGATTTCTTCCGAAAGAGTGAGAGGACATGCTTTCTCTAATCTACTTTTATATAAATCTGACTTACTTTCCGCTGCAACTCTAAAGACTCACCAACTTATACAAGTTGGTGAAAAGTTCCATGCTTTATTAAACTGTAGATTATGGTCTTGAGTCTATAACTTCCTACTTTGTACCTTTTATCCTTTTATAATATATTAGGATGTGAGCTATGGTATGTCATAGTCACTAATCAAAAGGCAATCTGCCTTTTGAGTTTATATTGATCTTGTTGTCCAGTTGATGTTTCAAGCTGGCCTTCAAAGTATGGCCGGTTGTAGGATGTAGTATAAAGTATCTTAGGTCCATGTATTTCTTTTTATGGTTTGTAACACTTGTAATAGAACTTCAGAGCAATATACAACATTCTTGAAAACCATATTACTCTGTTCTTATTCTTAGTTCTGACTCAGTTACTTGTGTTCTTAGCATTATTTACATAAACCTGGTTCCCCATTTGATCTGTTAAGTGTTCTAACACTCTCCTCATTATGAGACTGATTGTATTCACCATCCCTTAATTGGTCCTGTAATTGGTATCAAAGCTTTTAAGGCTCTTGACTGTAAGATCTCACCATCTTAAATCCCTTCAGTTTCATAAAACAATTAATATCTCAAATGGCAGGTATCTCAAAGGCTGATATGGAAACCGGTACTATGACAATGTCTCCATTGATCACTCCTAATGACTTTGATACTTGGTGCCAAAGAATGGAAGGCTTCATCAAGTCTCAAGACTTCAGGATGTGGGGATCTGTTGTCTATGGACCTAATATACCATCCACCTCTTCAGCTGCTGGTGGTGGTGGTATGATGCTAAAGGAAGTGGCTGATTATTCTAAAGAAGACTGAAAGAAGATAGACATAGATCAGATGGCCATGACCGACCTCCAAACTACTCTCTTCCAAACTCTATCTACAGAGGCTTCAAGAAATGGAAGACTGCCAAGCAACTATAGGATGCACTGAATCTGATGTATGAGGGGTCAAATGAAGCAAAAGGGAACAAGAAGGACCTCTTGAAGCAGCTGTTTGAGAACTTCACCTTCAAGATAGGTGAAACCATGACTCAACAATACTTCAGGTATGTTGAGATTATGGATACTCTAATGGATGTTGGACTAACTCTTGAGAACAGGGACATTGTGAGGAAGTTCATGTCCTCTCTTCCTAGACAATTGACACACTATTGTGTGGTCATTAAAAGGACTGAGAATCTCAAGAACCTTACTTTCACTGAGTTGAATGGTATCCTCAGTGGCTACCAGATGGAAATGAACATGTAAAATCCATCTGGTAGCTCCAATAGAGTTTAGCCCTTCATGTGGTTGAAAGGGATTGCAGAGAACCATAGCATCATCTTATCTGCAATCCCTTTCAACCACATGAAGGGCTACTGTTAGACCCTGAAAGGATCATACTTGCCAACTCAAGAAGTGGTTGGAGGTTGTTCTAGTTAGAGAACATTAGTTACAGAAAACAACAGAAGAACACAGAAGACATCATCAACAGAAGACAACAGAAGATAAGAAAAGATAAGTATAGAGCACCCGCATTTGTTAATGCGGATGACTAGTGAACAAATGCTAACAAGTGTTTGTTCACCCATATTAACAAATGCGAATCAAGAAAACTAATGCTGAAGAGAAGTGTTCATCCGCATTTGTCCATGCGGATGAACTGAAGAAATGCTGACAAAGATTGTTCACCCGCATTAGTTCATGCGGATGAACAACAGTAAATGCTGACAAGACTTATTCATCCGCATGAACTAATTCGGCTGAGCAAACACAAATGCTGACTACAAACAACAAATGCTGATGAAGACTTGTTCATCCGCATGAACTAATGCGGATGAACAACTTACACTGTTTTATATTTATTTTGTACTTAGACTAGATTAACTTGTATAGATCAAGGTTAGTTTAGTATTTTGTACAGGCAATGTATACGCCTATAAATAGGGTCACATACCCTAACTTTGTAAGCTTTTTTTGGTCTTCAATAGTTATAACATCAATATTATACATCAGTGACTTCGGTCATTCTCCAATACTATCAGAGGTAAAATCAAACTTATGTTCTGAGAGGTGTGTTCTTGAAGTACAGGGGTACAGAGAACACAATCATAAACTGGCCAATAAAATAAAAGAAGAAAAAGTAAAATTAGAAATGCTCAAACAAGAAATGAGAATTTTTGAAATTAAAATCAAGTCTTTGCTGTCTGACATGGAAACACTTCATGGAGAGAAGTATGCCCTTGCAGTTGAAAATGAAAGGTTAACTGAACTGTTAACCGAGTCAAAAGCTGAGCAATTAGCTATGAAGTGAAACTTGAAAAGTTTCAGCTGTCTTCAGTCAAGCTGCAAGAGCTACTAATCTCCCAAAGAGAGGCTAAAGATATGACTGGGATAGGCTACAAAACTTGTCCTCCTCCATATAATGATAACTACACTGTTATGCCGAGTCACTTACTCAATCAGATACAAAAGACTCTAAAATTATTGAAACCAAATCAATGATTTCTCAAACAACAAATCCTTAAAACAAACCAGGTGTTTACATTGAAACTGATGAGGATAAAATCAGATTGGGTCATCATATTAAAATCAAAGAGTACTCAGACAAACGTGTGATTATCAAGAAACCAAAGAGCCCAGTCAAATCAATTGTGCCTTTTGTAAAATTTGTTCCTCAAAATCTTAAAGTGAATCACACTGTTGAATGCTTAGTGAAACCATCTGCTAAAAGCAGATCTGATTATGAGATCATATGTCCAAAAAATTCAAGCGAATCAAGTAAGGTTTCATTGAAATTCAAGGATAAAACCAAAGTTCCCTTAGTCACCAAAGGGAAAACCACTTTTTTATAAAAATCTAAAGTGAAATCTGATTCACCATCTTCATCAAATATCAGACAAAGAATTGGGTTTGATATTTTCAACAAAGAATAGGTAGAACAATTCGATAGGGAAATAAGGCAATACAGAAAGAAGCAGCATCAGTCCCACAATGCAAAGCAAAATAGAGTTGTGAAACAATTTGTTGCTACCCCAAAGACTGTTGTGCCTTCTTCATCTAAGCTAAAAAGCAAGCAACCCTATTATGATTTTTGTGATATGTCAAATCACACCACAGATGAATGCTACTTCACCGAGTACTGTTCTGTCTATAACATGAACAACCATTCTACAAGAAATTGTCATTTTAATAAATACTTTTCATTGAGTGATATGACAATCACAACACAGATGATTGTTACTTCAATTAGAAAGGCTTGAAAACAACACTAAACAAGCCAATTTCATCAATCTCAACTGATAAAGTCAGACATAAAAGTCTGACAAAACAAAACAAACCTTTGCAATCTCTTTAAAAGAACAACATCAAAATGATTTCTGAAAACCAAAAACATAATCATCATGTTCATAAGAATCAAAAGGAAAGGTTTGTTTAATCTTTTGACTTGTCAGAGGAAATTGATGAAATCAAACATCAAAAGAACAATAGAAAATCACTGAAATCCTCTTCTTCAAAAAGTCAAACAAAAGGTAAGTATTAAGAGGTTACAGTGATCGATGCAAAAGGTCAACCCAAGACCATCATGGCTTGGGTTCCTTTGTCTAACTAGTTCTTGGTGCATGTAGGGTCATTCATACAGGTCCAACAGTTTGTGGTATGTGGACAGTGGATGCTCCCGACACATGACAGGAGACAGTTCCCTCCTTCATGATTTCAAGCACATTCAAGGAACTACTGTGGCATTCGGAAGAGATTCACAAGGTGGTAGAATTACAGGAGAAGGTTCAGTGACGAATGGGATTCTGAGCTTTGACAAAGTCAATTACTGCGAGCAGCTGAACTTCAATCTGCTCAGTGTATCCCAGATTTGTGACAAGAAATATTCTACTTATTTCACTGACACTCATTGCTACATCTTGAAACCAGGATTTCATATTCCTAAAGAATGGGTTGTCTTGAAGACTCAAAGGAAGAATAACACCTATGTTTTGAACCTTAATTCTACTCGTCCATCAGAAGAGACATGTCTATTGTCTAAAGCATCATTTGATGAATCACAACTTTGGCATAGACGCTTAGGACACACGAATTTTAAAAATATGAATAGATTGGTCAAAGGGAACCATGTAATTGGTCTTCCTCAAAAGGAATTTCATTTTGTTGACAACTGTACCGCGTGTCTCAAAGGAAAACAACATAAATCATCTCATAAGCCAAAACTTGTTAACACTAACAATTGTACTTTGAAGTTACTTCATATGAATCTCTTCGGGCCGACTCACGTCATGAGTATTGGCAAGAAGCATTATTGTTTAGTGATCATTGATGACTTTACTCGATTCACATGGGTCTTCTTCCTACTTCATAAGAATGAGGCGTCCCAAATCATAATAGATTTTATAACCAAAATTGAAAATCAACTTGATTTAAAAGTAAAATTTATTAGAAGTGACAATGGGACGGAATTTAAAAATGAAAGCATGAGGTCATTTTGCACAACAAAAGGCATTGTTCATCAGTTCAGTGCAGCTCGTACTCCACAACAAAATGGAGTTGCTAAAAGAAGGAATAGAACACTGATTGAAGCAGCAAGAATAATGCTAGCTGATGCAAAACTGCCAATTACATTTTGGGCAGAAGCAGTTAACACTTCATGTTTTGTGCAAAATCGAACTCTGATAATCAAAGAACACAATAAAACTCCTTATGAACTTCTTTTTCATAGAAAACCATTCATTGGATTTTTGAAGTCATTTGGTTGTCCTGTCTCAATATTGAACACCAGAGACCATTTAGGAATGTTTGCTCCTAAGTCTGATGAGGGATTCTTCTTGGGATATTCCTCAGTGTCTAAGGCTTTTAGGGTGTTTAATCCTAGATTAAACATCATTGATGAATCAACAAATATTCAATTCAATGAGCATTCGTTTCCCAAATCAACAAATGGTCCTGACTGGTTGTTTGATATTGATTCATTTACAATATCTTTTGATCAGTTCAATTTGTCAAATGCAGGATCGTCTGGGTCAGTTGAAAGAAGAACAGACTTCCCAATGATTCCTCCTTCTACTGATCAAGACAATGAAGAAGTGCCATTACAAGCTGATCCTATCCGACAAGTTACACAAAATGAAAGTATCTCAACAGATGCTGATCGCAGTTCAATGCGATCTCCATCAGCTGAACCTTCAACTGAAGTGAGACATTCAGAACCAACTCATGCACCAGCTGATACTAACGGAAATGGAAATGATGAGAGTATTCAGAGTGCTGCTGAAGCTGAAGATGTTGTTCCCTTTGATTCTGATCATCACTCTCCCACACTACAACAACAAGATGCCTCGCACCAAGATAACCTGAATGTCTCCAATCTTGATGTGTCCATTGCTGGTGATCTGATTCCAATTACCAGGACACATAAGAGTCATCCAGTGTCTAACATTATTGGTGATTTAGACGAGCGGGTGACACGAAGCAAGTCAAGCATAGCAAATATCTGCTTGTTTTCTTGTTTACTGTGTCAAACAGTACCCAAAATCATTAAAGAGGCATTACAAGACAATAGCTGGATTGAGGCAATGCAGGAAGAGTTGCTGCAGTTCAAGAAACAAGAAGTATGGCAGCTGGTGGATCTTCCCGAAGGTCAATACCCTATCGGCACCAGATGGCTGTACCGAAACAAGACTGATGACAGAGGGATCGTCATCAGAAACAATGCAAGATTGGTAGCACAGGGCTATACACAAGAAGAAGGAATGGACTATGATGAAGTGTTTGCCCCTGTTGCCAGATTAGAAGCAATACGTCTCTTTCTTGCATACTAAGCATCCATGAAATTCACTGTCTATCAAATGGATGTGAAGTGTGCATTCTTGTATGGAAAGATCTCTAAAGAAGTTTATGTGAGTCAACCACCAGGCTTTGAGGATCCTGGTTTCCCTCATAGGGTATACAAGCTTGACAAAGCCTTGTATGGTTTACATCAAGCCCCTCGGAAATGGTATGAGACTCTGACATCTTTTCTCCTTGACCATGGGTATGAAAGAGGAAAGATTGACCAGACTTTGTTCAGAAAGAGAAAAGGAAATGAGATGCTGCTAGTCCAGATATATATGGATGATATCATCTTTGGCTCCACCAACAAACAGCTCTACAAAGACTTTGAAGATCTTACGCATTCAAAATTCCAGATGAGTGCTATGGGAGAACTCACCTTCTTCTTGGGTCTTCAAGTACAATAAACATCCAGTGGAATCTTCATCAACCAGTTCAAATATGTTGAATCTATGTTGAAGAAGTTTCATTTTGTAAACTGTCAGTCCTGATACCAAAGTGAAGATTGGTCCGGACCCAGATGGAAAATCTTTTGATCAGACCCTCTATCGATCCATGATAGGTTCACTTATGTATTTAACATCCAGTAGACCTGATGTTATGTTTGGTGTTTGTATATGTGCCTAGTATCAAGTAGATCCCAAGGAATCTCATGTGAATGCAGTCAAGAGGATATTAAGATATCTTAAGGGCAAACCTGCTCTTGGACTATGGTATCCAAAGGATGGAGACTTCAATCTCAATGCATACACTGACAGTGACTACGGGGGATGCAATTTCAATAGAAAATCCACATCTGGCAGTTGTCAATTTCTTGGTCCCAGACTGGTGTCATGGCAGTGCAAGAAACAGACCGATGTTTCTGTATCGACAGCTAAAGCTGTGTACATAGCAGCATCAGCTTGTTGCTCTCATGTTCTTTGGATTCAAAACCAGATGCTTGATTAAGGTTTCAATTTCTTGCACACACCAATTCATATTGACAACACTGCTGCAGTCTTCATAACAAATAATCCAGTTCAGCACTCAAAAACAAAACATATTGAAATTAGATATCACTTTTTGAGAGACTGTGCTGAAAAAGGTTTAATCAAGCTGATTCAGGTTAACACAGATAATCAGCTAGCTGATTTGTTTACTAAGGCATTTGACCTAGTCGGTTTGAATTCTTAGTCCAATCAATCGGCATGATTAACCTTGAGTAAAATCAAAAATTTACAAAAACATCAAAAAAAATATATTCACAAAATTACAAAAAGAAATCAATTTTTGTTGAAGTCCTTGATTTGTACTTCTTTTGGGAAATGATATAATTACAGACGTTATATCATTCACTGTGCTTAACTCAATATCTTGAAAGACTGACATGACTTACCTGATATGAGGGTAGGCTCAACTCGGAACAGAAGATAAATGCTGTGATAAACTTAAGATCACATTCAACTGTGAATGCATCATCTCAGAGCATGTCAGTATCTATCTTATCCAAGTGTGTGTATGAGTAGCAACCTAAACACACCGGGTCATGATACTTTATGAATCTCATTCAACCATCAGTTTCTCCTTTGTTTTGCTGAGCAAAGACTTGGGGAAACAAGCACATAGTGCTGATGTCTAAATCCAAAAAGATTCCCAATGAGGAACACATCCAATACGGATGACAAATAAAACAAAATATAACAAAAAGAATCCCAAAGTGGATCACCTTCCAAAGTGAAGTGCAAAAAGAATCCCAATGTGGATCACATTAAATAAGGATCAGGTAAAAGAATCCCAAAGTGGACCCCCTTACCAAAATGAATGAGTCTTCACAATTTAAATGACCAGGTATTGAAAGTTGTGAAAAAGTTCTACCATACAGTACATAAGGATAGTTGATATTTCTATTCTTGTGAGTGTGAGGTTCATATTGAATGTTTAATTCAATCAAAACATGATAATTATCACATGCATTACAATATTGATCAAGTTTGAGTTTAAAAGGACAAATATACCTTCAATCAATAAGCTCATGACAACTTGCACTTATGAAAGATAAGATTGATATGATCCCAAAATTTCAAACAAAAGTGCAAAATAATTAAACAGTTCAGAAATATTGTCCTAAAATTTTATAAATTTTATTTAAAGTTTTTATCCCGCATGGATATAAACTTTAGGGGGAGTAATAAAATTTTAAAAGGAAATATTTACAAAAACATGAAATTTGCAAACATTAAATTGACAACTTTGTCAAATTGATTGTGTGTGTTTGGAAATTACTCCATAATCAGTTTCAGAAGATGCATATGTTCCAAAATCAGTCAAGTTGGGAATCTGTGTCACATCAAGATACATGACAATCCAAGCAAGAATTGACAATCTCAGAATCTGCAAAATCTTCATAAAACAACAAAAATGCAGACTCATCTTCATAAAATCAGAAGCAGCTGTACAAACCAATCTGAATCATTCACTGCAACTACATTAATTTTTGACTAGTTCAAAATTTAATGCGGGTAAGTGCATTGGGTAATGCGGGTGAAGCTAACCCTGTCATTTAACCAATGCGAGTAACTGTTTTTGTACAAGTAAACTAATGCAGACAACAAATTGTTCATCCGCATTAGCTACAGTAAATGCGGATAGCTTAACTCGTCAACATTTCCAAGGGTGGTTAACTTTGGTCGCCAGCATTTGTCTCAGTACATGCGGACAAGTCATTTGTTCTCCCGCATTTTCTACAGTAAATGCTGATAAATTAACTTTGTCCGTTCGCATTTGCTACAGTGAATGCGGATAGGTAAAATTAACTCTTCCGCATTTGTTATAGTAAATGCTGACATTTGAATTTGATCATCAGCATTTGTTACAGTAAATGCGCCGATAAAAATTCTATATGCGCATTTGCTATAGTAAAAATTTCTGCACTTGTGAAATTTGTGAAAAATATGAAATGTTCTATAAATACTCATTTAATGTGGGTCATTTATTACTTTTCAAATTTTTAAGTGAACTTTTATAGTGAGTCGAGTGCTAGAAAACCGTTCTTCTTCTGAGTTCAAATCTACACTAATCAAGCTTCATTTTGTTCAAATCCAACATCAAAACAAACAACATTGTCTGTTAAATCAAAGTATTGTCAACTAAAGGTGATTATTAGTTTCTTACATACTTTGACTGTCGAACAAAATTTCTTGAAATAGAACCTTAATCTTGTGAAATGCTTCAAATACACTGAAGAACACTGGATTTAGATGAATGACAGAGTTCATTAAAACCAATGATCGATGTAAACATCAAAGATTTCATATGGTTCTAAGAACACATAAAACATCGATGAATAGGGGATACTGGTTTATAACAATGTTGACATCAAAACAACCTGTTAAAACACAATCAAAATAAGTGTATCCCAACACAAAGAAACAAAACTTTGAACTGTTCTTCATGAAAAATAAAAAATTGGGTCAAATAACCTAATGTAACAGTAACAAGAAGAATTCATTTTTGACCTAAAAAGTCAAAATTGAACAAATCACACACAATTCTCACTAATTCATCCTCTTTGTGTGCAGATTACATAATGGCTAACCAGACTTGGAGCAAGTTCCACAATGTCAGTGGTTTTCTCAATCCAGATGTCCCTGAAGCAGAAGGTCGCAAAGACATGATCAGATTTATTGCCACTACCAAAGTGGCCCATGCCATTACAGTTAGACCAGTGATCTTTGAGAACTATATCAGATCATTTTGGAGTAATGCAAAAGTCGTAGACAATGATGGAGAAAAAGTAATTTCAGGAAGAATAACTGCTGATCATACACTGATAATCTCTGAGCAAACATAAGACAATGCTTGAGATTTGAAGATGAACCAGATTCTCCAACTGAATTTGGTGAAGAAGATATCATGTCATTCTTTGCTGAGATTGGATATGAGGGTGGATTAGTGGAAAAACAAATAGTGAAAGGATTGGTAGATTTGTAGTGGAGGTTTCTTATTCATTATATCAAACACTGCTTATCTAAAAGAAAAACTGGGTGGAATGATATACCATTAACTACATCTTCACTGGTCTGTGCCCTCTGCTCTAACAGACCCTACAACTTTTCAGCCTATGTCTTTAATGGAATGATGGCAAACATCAAGAGGGGAGAAGAAACATGTTCTTAATGTATCCCAGATTCATTCAGTGTCTTATTAATGAAGCCTTTCCTGATCTGGTTTTAGAAGGCCCTATTTTTGAAATTCCTCATTATAATGCAAAATCTTTGAAGTACATCAAGAAGAGAGATCCAAGAAATTTCTATAGTGGTACTTTCTTTCCACTTTTACCTTGAATGCAACAACAAATAGATCCTCAAAATGATGTGCTAATGGATGAGGAACAATTACAACAACAAGAACCTATTTTACATGATGATGTTCCTATTGAGGAACCTGTATAAGAAATGGGAGCTGATGATCCTGATGAGGAACCAATTCATGAAGTGAATGTTCAAGAAGAAGCTCTAGAACAATCAGTGAAGCAGGTTGCTGCTCATGATCAAAACCATGTTGATGAGCATACAAAATCTGAAGAACTCATTAGAACAGTGTCACCTTTGATTGGTGACCCTCACTCTAGTGAAACAATACATGAAGCTAATGTTTTATCCCCTTTTAGGGTTGATCCCATTATCCCACAATCATGTTCTCCTATTCATACTCATCAAGAATCACAATAAAGCCCTTCACATGAAGCTGCTGCTGTATTTGAAAGTTCTAGTGAATCTACAAGTTCCACAGACTCTTCTCAATCATCTGATGATGAGGAAGATAATCAACAGTTTGCACCTCTTCCATAGAGACAAATTGTCTCTGAAGATGCTCCTTCTTAGAGCTTTGCTAAATCAGAAATAAACAGACCAGATGATAAAGATAAGATGATATCTGAACTGATGGCAAAAGTGTCTAGACTGGAGAATACATTAAACAAGAGGTCAGGGGTACTCAGTGATAGACTCTAAGAGTTAGATGAAAAAGAAAAAGGACTAAGGGAGTCAAAAGAAAAGTATGAAGCTGAGATAAGGATGAAGGATGATGAAATTAGTAAACTAAAATACTCTTTGGAAATGGCAAGAGAAGAAGTGTATGGGCTTGTTGAAACTGTTTCCATACAAACAGAAGCAATGGAGGAACAAGAAAACTTGATTGAGTCTCAAAATGAGTTAATTGATGAGCTCACAAAAGGAAATGATGACTTAACAAAAAGAGTTGATGAACTAGATCTCCTTGTGAAATTGAAAGATGAAATTATAAAATAAAAGGATGAGAAATCTAGTGATGAAATTGAACAACAAGTAGCAGAACAACAACAAGAACAAGAAAAGGAAGAAGAAGTCAGGGATGAATCCAGTTGGGAAATAGTGGTTCATTCTAAACCTTCATCTGTAGATGCTACTATGATGAAAGAATTGAATGATGACTTGGACAGGTATTCTTCCAGTGAATTTATCTTAGATGAAGAGTTTTGGGGCTACATCAAATACATGAGGTCCCCCTCTGATTCTATTGTAGTAATTCCTTCAAAACCTATGCCAATTGAAGAAGAGTTTAGAATGCAGCCTGTGCCTGCAGTTATGCTGACTGTTAAACAACAAAGTCTAATTAAAAGACTTTGTGACGAGTTCAAAGAAAAAGAAACTGCTGAATTGAACATACAAGAAGCTGTTGAGGCTGAAGAACAAAGAATCACTCCTAAAATTAAGGCTTTTGACCAAGAACAACATGCCAACACTGATGAAGCTTCATCATCAGGATCAAAAGTGATGACATACACAAGAAAAAGGAAGTATTTGTCAGAAAAGACAAAAGGAAAACTTCCTATGGTTGAGGAAGAACAACCTAAAAAGAAAACCAAAGATGATCCTATAAGTTTGGCAGCAATTGCTGAATTTTTGGATGAACATGAGCAGGCTGAAAAAGAGTTACAGCATACTTTGGAAGTGATAATGCTGGAGGAAGAAGACTCTGAGAACAAACAACAAAAGACACATGATGATATGACCAGCCCGACTATTATTGAGCAATCTGTTGAAAGCATGATTGAAAAGGCCAAAACTGATGATCTGATGATTCATGCTATGCATCTGATCAATCATGGCTATGAAGCTGATATGGTATTCAACATGACCTATGATGAGATTGTAGAGGAAGTAAAGAAGACAGAAAAGCTACTGGATCCATCATATGTAACAAAGTATGAGATGAGGAAAGATTCTGAATAGAAAAAGGCTGAAAAGACAACAACTTCCATCTCAAAATCAATAAAGAAAGATGCTGAACAGTCTATGTTTCCTGATCCCTATAGTATATCTGATAGGGAAATGAAGGACTATCTTAACAAACAAGGGTTTATTAAAAGAAAATTTGGTAACATGAAGACCAATTCCCTAAGGGCTGCAATGTTAAAATTGTTGAATGACATGAAAGACAGATTGAAGACAATTGAAGAAGAAGTAATTGCCTAGAAGCCCAGAACAAGAACATCAGCACAAGATATGCAGCTGACAGTTAAAGATAAAGATGTTCTGGCCCCTATTTTACACAAGAATTCAGAGTGGCTTATAGAGCCTTCTCAGCTCAAACTCCAAGAAGGGCTAACCACTGCTGAATTAATAAGAGGGGTGTCTACTACAAGTGGCAAGACTGATGTTAAAATCATTTCCTGGAAGTATGACAGTGACTGGAATATGTTCATGGTGAAAAGAATATCAGGATTGGTACAATTCTTCACTGAGTATACAGCTTTAGTCAATGCATTGAAAGTTAATGATCTTAAAGAACTAGCTGAGCTTGATCTGGTGAATCCTGTTGGCATGTACAGAGGATATGAATTTGCTGATATTTTGAAAATGTTTAAAAGAACTAACAACTTCAAATCACTAAAAGCCATTTGCACAAGAAATGACAAGACCTTCAACAACCTATTTGAAAAAAGAAGAACAAAAGAAGCAGAAGAAATAGTATTCCCTAAATTGCATGTAAAGCCAACTGAAAGTCTGAAAAGAAAGATGATTACAGACACTCATAAGTCAAAGCCCATTTCTAATGTTTATTATGATGAAGAAACTTTTGAGCTTGTGATTGAAAGAACATGGGGAGGAAAAGAAGCCCATGAAATTAGAATCTTCAGTGGTTATGAGGTCAGACTGCTAGATGAGTCTTACATACACTATATCATCACAAGACACTTTAGAGCCCTCAAAAACAAAGCTGCTGAAGATGATCTGGAGTTTATGTTGAAGTGTGTTAAGATCTTGAAGATGGCATTTGACAGAATCAACTATAAAAGGGAACAAAGGAAGAAGAGAAAGGTGCCAATGCAGATGGGCAATATTATCAAGTTAGAGGTTAATGCTGAAGGGTCATTGCTGATTCATAGAGATGGGTTATCTTCCATTTCAGTTTGTGAACCCATCTCTTTGAAACAAATGCCCCTTGCTGCTATCTACACCATGAGTGAGATGAAGATACATGTGCTAAGCAGAGAAAAGATGAAAGAAGCAAAAAAATTTCCAATATGATTAAGGCCATTATCGATCCCTCAATGGTACAACCTGAATCTCAAATAGAAGTTGCTGCAACTTTATCCCTAAAAGTCCAACAGAAGACATCACAAGAAGACCAACCAGAATCTTCACAACCACCAACTCCATTATAATCTTGAGGAACCTAGGCAGTATAATCCTTAGGGGGAGTATTGTTAGACCCTGAAAGGATCATACTTGCCAACTCAAGAAGTGGTTGGAGGTTGTTCCGGATGGAGAATATTAGTTACAGAAAACAATAGAAAAACAGAGAAGACATCATCAACAGAAGACAACAAAAGACAAGAAAAGATAAGTATAGAGCACCCGCATTTGTTAATGCGGATGACTAGTGAACAAATGCCGATAAGTGTTTGTTCACCTGCATTAACAAATGCAGATCAAGACAACTAATGCTGAATAGAAGTGTTCATCCGCATTTGTCCATGCGGATGAACTGAAGAAATGCTGACAAAGATTGTTCACCCGCATTAGTTCATGCGGATGAACAACAGTAAATGCTGACAAGACTTATTCATCCGCATGAACTAATACGAGTGAGCAAACACAAATACTG
Organism: Flaveria sonorensis; assembly: GCA_025506505.1. Classification (NCBI taxonomy): domain Eukaryota; kingdom Viridiplantae; phylum Streptophyta; class Magnoliopsida; order Asterales; family Asteraceae; genus Flaveria; species Flaveria sonorensis. The sequence continues at coordinate 19,138,372 of CM046435.1, read as the reverse complement.
ACTACAAACAACAAATGTTGATGAAGACTTGTTCATCCGCATGAACTAATGCGGATGAACAACTTACACTGTTTTATATTTATTTTGTACTTAGACTAGATTCACTTGTATAGATCAGGGTTAGTTTAGTCTTTTGTAAAGGCAATCTATATGCCTATAAATAGGGTCACATACCCTAACTTTGTTAGCTTTTTTTGGTCTTCAACAGTTATAACATCAATATTATACATCAGTGACTTCGGTGTTCATGTACTGCATTTACTCAAACATTTATTTCAGGTTCATCTGTTCTGTAATATAGTGATTTCGTAACTATATTACTGACTTAGTCTGCATATTCGATCCTAGGTTGAGTCACATCAACCGAGAATCTTATTCTCAAACCCAGTCAGCTACATCCAAGGAAGCCCATTCCAAGAAAGAAGCTCTTCATAAGCCTTTATGTCTACTGATGAAAACACAGAAAACTTTCTCTTTACCCTTGAAGACCTGGACTGTATCCATCCAGATGATCTGGAGTACATGGAAATAGTCCAGTAGATGGCTCTTCTCACTCATAGAGCAAAGAAGTTTTACACGAGGACAGGGAGGAAGTTTCCTATCAATGCAACCAATTGAAAGTTTGGGCTGAACAAAAGCAAAGTGAAGTGTTACAACTGTAACCAAATGGAACACTTTGCTAGAGAGTGCAAGGCACCAAAGATAAATAGTGGCCAAGCACAAACCAGACCAAACTACACTAATGGAGCTCCCTAGAATGAGAAGCCCAAGTAGCAAGTTGCAGTTGCTGTTGAAGAATGAGGCTTTGGCTGGAGCTTTCAGGTTGATGATGCATCTCCAAACCAAGAACTGATGGCAGATCATGAAGAAGACAAGGTATTGGTACATCTTTGTACACCTGAATGTATTGCTAAAGTTAACTGATATAGGTCCTATAACTTAGAGATGAGAACTGATCTTGAGTCCTTAAACAATTTAAAAGCTGATTTCAAAATAGCTAAAAATGATTACAAACTTAAAATAGAAGACTTCAAGTTGTCTTCGAAAGAAAATTATGTCTTCAAGTCAAATAACTACTTATAAGAAATTTACCTTCGGAAGAAGTTCTGAGATATCTTCCGAAGCTTAAATATGCTTCTAAGTACTTACATGTATTTGAAGGACAATTTTCTTCCGAAAGAAAATTTCAAGTTGTCTTCGGAAGAAACTTACGTCTTCAAGTCCATTAACTACTTATAAAAAATTTACATCCGGAAGAAATTCTGAGATATCTTCTTACGCTTAAATATGCTTCTAAGTACTTGCATGTATTTGAAGGAAAATTTTCTTCCGAAAGCAATTAAGTATCAGAAGATTTAGAGAAAACCATTTCAACTCTTAAGTATGAACATACCAACTACAGGACTCAGATAAAAGATCTCATCACTAAGTTAACTGAATGCCAGGCTGAGATTATAGCGGGGTTGTAGGGGCAGAAAATTCTTTGCCTTAAAAATCATATATTTGTTGGGTTCAATAAGACGATAAACTGAAGCTTTCCATATCACAATTAGAGCGGACTGAAGATCTCATTATACGAGTTCAGAGACCAAGTTGATAAACAGAAGAAAACAAATAGAAGACAAAGTCAACAAGACAAAGTCAAAATCAAGACCAAAAGCAAAAGTCAAAATTAGGGTTTCTTATGTAATAATATTAGAATATTATAAATAGACCCACTAATGTATTTTTGCATGTGTGGTTCTTGTGTGTGTGTTTCTTACGGTGTGAACCACCACCCAAGGAGAATTCCTCCTTTTGGTGGGTTTCATTCCATCTTTAATCTATGATTCTCATTGTAATTTGTTCATCAACATCAATGATATCATAACATTATACATTATTCATCTCTTTGTTCTTTGATTCACATAGATCCACCCATCTTAATTTTGATTTCTAGATCTGAACATGATGAATCCTAAGATCCAAGCTCGATAAATCTGAAATATTGATTCAGCAAAATAGTATCAGAGCTATTGGTTGCTGGATTCATATATTCTTCAAATCTAATTTCATCTTTACTGATGTCAAAAACATTGAAGAAAAAAGTCATTGTTCATCGAAACCCCATCTGTTCATCACAAAATACAAAAAGAAAACAAACAATTCTGTTTAAATTGGTATGATTTGAAGACTATTAATGATGTTGCTGGTTATTTCTTCAAAATTTGATGCAATTGATCACAATTATCATCAACAATGAAGAAAATCATGAGGAAAAATAAGATGATGTTGCTATTCATCAAATTCATCAACAAATTCTGATGGGTTTCAAGCAAATCAGGAATTGTTTGACATGATGAAAACCATATTCGCATTTGTTTTCAAGTGGTTAATGCGGATGCCTCTTGAATCAACAAACAAATGCGGATGCACCTGAACAAATGCGGATGCCGAGCAACAAATAAATGTGATGCATGATTTGCTTAACATACATGTGGCTGAGCATCAATCAAAAGCAGCTGTATGACTTCTTTCAATCATGACCAATGAGGATGTCATTTTGTGTTTCACAAACAAATGCAGATAAGCAATTATCCAATGCAGATGAATGTAAAAAAAATGCGGCTACGCAACATGGAAATGCGGATGAAACCATACAAATGGGCACGGACCATACAAATGCAGACGGTTTGTAAACTAATGCGTGTGCATTAAAACAAATGTGGCTTCTTTAGTGAACAAATGCTGATGAGTTACTCACCAAATGCGAATGAGTTAACTTCAAATGCAATTCATCCAACAACAAAAGATGATGACCAGATGATGATCACTTGACAACAACAAACAAGAAAAACACATTATCATGAATGCGAATGATTGCAACCAATAGGCACATCCATTTTGAGCATTCAAAACAAAAGAAGAATCAACTTTGGTCACGTAATCATTGGTTTACTCAGGGATTTGTACAACTATCAGATACTCATTCTGAAATACTTGGATTCATATTCTATGATGATGTTGTGCACCCATGTCTATCTATTGAGCAGAACAGATAGACAGACTTTAATCAAGGGAAATAACAATCAACTAAAGAATGAAATTATCAAGTAATTTCAGAGATTCAAAGAGTGGAAGTGTTTTCAAGATTGATTTATGTTCTTGATGTTGTTTATTGAATTTCAAAGCCTCAACATATACCTAATACATTCAAATCCTTTGAGTGTGATATGAACAGTAATCCAAAAGTGATACGACCCACATCCAGTGCGCTAAGTATTCTCAAAGAGATTTTATCCTTTATCAAAACTATATTAGGAGAATTTTAATCTGAGGAGGAGAACTACAGTGAACTGTGTCAGAAAATTAGTTGATAAAGAAGACATGTGATAGAAAAGATCTTCAAAGTTAAGAGTTTGGCAAGCGTCAGTTTAGGGGGAGTATTGCTGGGTTCAACAAGATGATAAACTGAAGCTTTCCAAATCACAATCAGAGCCAACTGAAGATCTCATTGTACGAGTTCAAAGACCAGGTTGATAAACAAAAGAAAACAAATAGAAGACAAAGTCAACAAGACGAAGTCAAAATCAAGAACAAAAGCAAAAGTCAAAATTAGGGTTTCTTATGTAATAATATTAGAATATTATAAATAGACCCACTAATGCATTTTTGCAAGTGTGGTTCTTGTGTGTGTGTTTCTTACAGTGTGATCCACCACTCAAGGAGAATTCTTTCTTTGGGTGGGTTTGATTCCATCATTCATCTTTGATTCTCATTTTAATTTTTCATCAACATCAATGAAATCATAACATTATACATTATTCATCTCTTTGTTCTTTGATTCACACATATCCATCTATCTTAATTTTGATTTCTAGATCTAAACATGATGAATCCTAAGATCCAAGCTCAATGAATCGGAAATATTGATTCAACAAAATAGTATTAGAGACTCAGCTCTTTAATTCGTCTCAAAATTAGTGCAGATCTTGAACAAAAATCGATTGAACTGGCGATTGAGCTGTTTATTAGCAAGTTTTATACTTCTAATAAGCATTTATACTGAAAATACTTGAAGCTTCATCAACCATCACTCTTCTTCTATTAAAAAAACTATAACACCCGAAAACTTCAAAAGGAAATGAAAAGAAAAGTAAAGGGAGCAAACGGGATTTTATTTCAAAAAGCAAGGGTTAACGGTGTGCAATGGCCAAACCTGCCCATAATGGGGTTTAAAAAGAAATATGGCCGCCCATACTTCCTTTCCCACGCACAAACTTTCGGCTAGAGAGAGACAAAGAAGCTCCCACTGGTTCTAGAGTGAGAAAGTAGAAAACTCTTGAAGAAGGTAAGATTTTAAGTTATTTCCTTCTCGGTTTTAGTCGTGTTCAAGCTTCTGGACTGATTTCTATGTGTTTAGTTGCTTGTTTTCTTGTGCTTAGGTGCTAGAACTCCAGGTTTACTCTCAGATTGGCTGTGGTTCACTCGAAAGCTGGTTAAGGTGAGTTCTAGATCCCCTCTTTTACATGTTTCCTACTTGTTTGGGACTGATATGTATATTAAACTAATGTTTCATTAACCAAAGTAGGTTTTTCCATTAAAAATATGGCTGTTTTCGAAAGATGAATGTTTTTAATAGATTCTATGATGTTGAATGGTTGTTTGTTAGGTTTTAAGTATGTAAGTGGTAGATCTATGTTAAGAATATGCTTAAGATGTTTTGGACTAGAAACTTCATAAGTTGGATCGTAAGTGTTGAACATATTGTTCGTTGTGGACACTAACTGTCCACTGTGGACACTTGAATATTATTAGAATGTCTGCTGTGGAAACTTAGAGGATAATTCATGTCGTCCGCTATGGACACTAAGTAACCACTGTGGACACTTGTGTTCTAGACCATCCGCTGTGGACATTGTTTGTCCGCTGTAGAGACTTAAGTCTGCATGCATGTCCGCTGTAGACACTTAAGTATGCATGCATGTCGCTGTAGACAATTAAGTATACATGCATGTTCGCTGTGGACATTAGCCGTCCACTGTGGATCCTTCAAATACTTTAGACTATCTGCTGTGGATTATGGTTGTTCGTTATGGACACTTGTAATATCTAACTCATTCTCTATGAACCTTAGTCATCCGCTGTATATCTTATTCATATGCTATGAACATTTAGGTTTATTCTGAAATTTTAGGAATAGAATTTACGTGATAAGTACTTATGTATAAGGAAAGTTTATGCTTGTTTAATGTTTCTAATGTTTGATTCTTTCCTTATGTGTTGCTATTATAAATAATAATATTTCATGTTATGTGATTCTAATGACCGGATATCTTAAAAGTATTATGTATAATCAAGTGGTCACAAAGGAATAAAAGAAAGATAGTGTAACCTACTGAATATTACCCCTGGGACCTTATAATAAATGAAAAGCCTTGCAAGCACAATGGAATGAGGTGCATGACCTTTTTGTTGTTAGCTCAACTGATGTGTGGTTGTTTCAGGATTCACATCTAGGGTCTAATCCTTGTGATTAACCAATAAATAAATGGGACCTATATTCATAACCAAGCTTCATGCCTAGCAGTGTGGGTCAACTGTCAAGGGGTTCGGCATTTGTTTCCAACCAACAATGTAGCCTCTTGCTTTGTGTAATCCTAGTTAATGAAAGAGAAAGATAATGAAAGAAAGAAGGATAATGAATCTCTTAACGAATGATAATGTATAATGATGGATGAACACCAAGTGAAGCTTACAAAAATTTATATTTTCTATATTATCAAAACTAGAACTCACTCAAAAATGCTAACTTCTTATATGCATATAAGTTGGCAGGTAATGATGTTGTTAGGGATGCACGAGGTTGAAGGTACTTGGCAAATAAAGACTGGCATCCATGTTATGCAAAAATGATATTTTTGTCTTGTAAGACAACTAAATGTTCTTTTGACATTTGTTACAATAATGTATTTCTTGGCAAAGTTTATTATTAATGCATGAAATGTTTTTTGTTTAACTATTCCGCTGCTATGATTTCTTACTTCTATGTATTTTAAATGTTTAAAGTGCTATGAATGACCAGCTGTGGGGTTTCCTAGGAACGGGGCCTTATAAGTTGGTATCAGAGCCAAAGTTTAAGAGAATTGGGTAAATTATTTTCAAAACCTAAACTTAAACTAAAAATGGGACCAAATGGAGGGATGCCAGCCCAAGTAACTACGTGCCTTTAAGTAATTTTCTTAAAGTTTACTGGTATTATATGCGTGTGCTAAGTTATTTTTGTGCCCTTAGTAGATTTAGATACTATTGTAGTCAGGATAGAAAATGCTTGGAGAATGAAGAGTAAAGTAAGTGGTTAATCACAACTGGCCACTGTAATTAGGGACTTACTATACTTGACATAATCTAAGCTACTACCTTGAATGACCGTGTTGGTGTTTGAATCTTATAGCGCTTAGAGATAGCTGGTGGTAGGTCTTCGAAGGCTTCACGAGGGGGAGATCATGGTGGACGTGGTCCTGGGCCACGTGTCACGAGGAACAGGGCAAAGACTTGTAAAACGGCACAAGAAGAGCTCGAGCTTCATCACCATGAAGGTGGGGATGAGAGCGCTGATCTGAAGGCCTTAGTGAAGGAGGCTATAGTAAAGGGGGTCCATCAAGTCATGCATATGATTTTGCCATCTGTGGTGATTGGGGTCATTAGGGCCATAAGGTAAGATGAAAGGAGAGGGAAGAAATAGAACGGACAACGTCATGGTAGTGGTGGTTTCACTCCCATTGGCAAAAAGGCGAAGGTAGAGGGTCGTAAGGTGGCTGTAACTGATGTAGGGGCGAAGGTGAGCAGCAAGTGTGGGAGAGACCATGCGGGAGAATGTAGGTGGGGATTGAACATCTACTTCAAGTATGGGTAGGAGGGCCACATGGCAAGAGATTGTCGCATGGTGAGGTGTTACAACTATGGCGAGACGGGGCACATGAGCAGGGACTGCAAGAAGCCGAGGGCTGAGAACTTTAGGGCTAGGCAGGAGATCGAGAAGAAGGAGGGGCAGAGGGCTAAAGCCAGGGCATTCACTAATACCCGGGAGGAGGCCAGGGTAGGCCCCGAGGTTGTGTCAGGTATATTCCTAGTAATCCAAACTTGTGCCTCTGTGCTTTTTGATTTCAGTGCTAGTAGGAGTTTTATTTCTGTTTCCTTCTGTGGTAAGTTGCCCATTAGGAGTAGGAAGATTGATGAGCCCTTTGATTTAGAAACTGCCATTGGTAAGTTTACCAGGATTTCTGATATGGTAGAGGATTGTGACATAAAGTTGGAAGGCCATAGGTTCTCTGGTAGGTTGTTCATGATGCCCTTAGGAGGATTTGATATGGTCCTAGGGATGGATTGGCTAGCAGCCTATGAGGCAAACATCATGTGTCATAAGAAGATGATTCGATTGACCACGCCTGATGGGAGTTCGGTGATGATTTACAGCGATAGAGTAGGTACGGTTTCGAAAGTAATTTCGATGGTTGTGGCAGTGAAGTGTATGAGGCGTGGATGTGGTGCCTATCTGGCCTATGTGAAGGATGTGGATACATCAGTACCATGATTTTTGGATGTACCGATCATGTGTGAATTCCCAAACGCATTCCCGGAAGATCTATCAGGTGTGCCACCTGTCGTGTTCCAGATCGATCTGATACCTGGTGCTCAACCTGTTGCTAAGGCGTTGTATCGTCTAGCTCCATCCAAGATGAAGGAATTGATGACTCAGCTGCAAGAGTTGTTAGATAAGGGGTTCATTCGACTGAGTATCTCTCTGTGGGGTGCTCCAGTCTTGTTTGTGATGAAGAAGGACGGTAGCATGAGGATGTGCATCGACTATCGTGAGCTGAATAAGTTGACTGTGAAGAATCAGTATCTGTTACTGAGGATCATTAGCTTCAATGTGCCAGTTGGTTCTTGAGGATAGATCTCCAATCTGGTTACCACCAACTAAAGGTGATGGAGCAGGATATTCCTAAAACAGCTTTTCTTATGCGTTATGAAGACTACAAGTTTCTCGTTATGTCTTTTGGTTTAACCAACGTGCCAACTGCTTTTATGGATCTAATGAATCGGGTATGTAGGCCTATGCTAGATAAATCAGTGATTTTGTTTATCGATGATATCCTGATTTATTCGAAGAGCGAAGAAGAGCACGCCGATCATATTCAGGTTACGTGAAGTTCAGTTTCTAGGTCATATGGTAAATCCTGAAAGGATCATGGTGGACCTGGCAAAAGTTGAGGCGGTGATGCAATAGAAGTCTCCAAAGACGCCATTTGAGATTCGTATTTTCTTGGGTTTGGCGGGCTACTACAGAAGGTTCATTCAAGACTTCTCCAAGATAGCTTCACCATTGACTAAATTGACCCGTAAGGATGTGAAGTTTATATAGGGTCTAGAGCAGGAGAAAGCTTTCGAAGAGCTAACGATGAGATCGACTCAAGCTCCTGTCTTCACGTTTCCCGAAGGGAGCAAAGACTTGGTGGTCTTTGTATTGAAGATTTGAAGTACTTCTTCGAGCAAAAGGATCTCAATATGAGGTAAAGGAGGTGGTTAGAGTTTATCAGGGATTATGACTGTGAGATCCACTACCATCCGGGCAAGGCCAATATGGTGGCGGATGCCCTTAGCCGAAAGGAGAGACCCAAGCCAATTTGGGTAAAGGCTTATCGGATGATCATGACCTCTGATGTTATGAAGCAGGTCAAGGAATTTCAGGACGAAGCTCTGCAGGAGGATAGAACTAAGTCCAAGCGGATGAAGGGCATAGTCACGGAGTTGGGTGAGAACACTCTCGGTGTTAGAACCCGCTTCGGGTGGATGTGGATTCCTTGTTATATGGATCTACGTGGGAAGATCATTGATGAGGCTCACAAAACTCGATACTTAATTCAACCCAGTGTTACAAAGATGTATCAGGATATGAAGAAAGATTACTAGTGGACGGGAATGAATCATGACGTAGTGGGGTATGTGAGTAAGTGCCTTACTTGTTTGCAAGTGAAGGCGGAGCATCAAAATCCATACGGGAAGATCCAACCCTTGGATATACCTGAATGGAAGTGGGAACACATCACCATGGACTTCATCAAGAAATTGCCTCACACGGCGAGAGGATGTGATACCATTTAGGTGGTTGTAGACCGCGTGATGAAGAGTGCTCACTTCTTGCCAATCCGAGGGACTTACTCGTCAGAAAGGTTGGCGGAGCTGTTCATCAAGGAGATTGTAACTCGTTATGGCGTACCGATGTCTATTTGTAACACCTGAAAATTTATTAAGAAAATAATAAAGACAAAAGGAGAAGTTGCAAAAGTGGAGGGGCTAAAGTGTACAAAAGGACAAACATTGTTATTTTATGTTTAAAAGAAGCATGGCCGCCCACTTTCACCATTCCACCCACTCTCTCTCGGCTGCAAAAAAGAAAAGAAGAAAAGAGAAATGTTCGACCGAAGAATAAGAAGCAGATTTGGCTTGAAGGTCGGTTTTTATGTGTTTTGTTAGGTTTCAGCTGAGGTTTAAGGTTCAGGACCGATTCTTATGTGTTCTTTTGTGTTCGGTTTTGTGTTTTGGTGTGTTTAGGCGTCTGAACTCCAGGTTGCTCTTGGGTTTGGAGGAGTTTTACTCGAAAGTAGTAGAGATGAGTTCTAGATCCCCTCTTTTAAATGTTTTGTGCTTACTTGGGGCTGGTTTGCATATTTGACTGATGTTTTCGAAAAAAGTTATCACTTTTCATGTATGGTGCGAACGGTTTTGATGATATGGTTATGTTGTGTGATTCTCTTGTTGATCGTTTAAAGTTTGTGATGTTCTAAGTGTTAGACTGATAGATCTAAGTTGTGTTCATGTTAGAATGATGATTGGGACTGGTAATGGTATAAGTTGAATTTCTGGTTAGTTTTATGTTCATCCGCATTTAACAGAAAGTCTTTTGTTCATGCACATTTGTTAAGTCTTCATGCGCATTTGTTAAGTCTTCATGCGCATTTCCTAAGTCTTCATGCGCATTTGCTAAGTGTTCATCCGCATTTGTTTTGCCCATGCGCATTTGCTACAGTGTCCATGTGTATTGCTTTAGTCATCCGCATTCAGTTCATGCGCATTTCCTGACACTTAGAAAATTTCCTGAGAATGTTCATCCGCATTTGTTTATCCATATTTTTCATCCGCATTTGTTGTGCTCATCCATATTTGTCTAAGTTCATCCGTATTTGTCTAAAGACTTGGAATTTTTTGGAAATTTTGAGAATAGAATTTAAGTATAGAGAACTTCTGTATAAGGAAAGATTATGGTTGTTTGAGGATTATTATGCTTGGTTCTTTCTTATGTGCTGCTTTTCTATGTCTATAAATTTTTCATGTTATGTGATTATGTAATGTGCATCTAAATAAGCATTATCCATAATAAATGGACACGAAAGAATAAAAGAAGAACAGTGAAACTTAATGAATGTTACCCCGGGCCCTTACGATGAATGAAAAGCCTTGCAAGCAAAATGAATTGATCGGTTCAAAAGGATCGAATCTATGATGATATCGTAACGCAATGATCAATTCAAACACAAAGTAATCAAACACATGGAATTACATCAAAAATTCATAGATTTTATTGATAGCAAATGCACAGGATACAATGTGTAAGGGTTACAGTTCGTTCAACTGACTTTAATTATTTCTTAGATCCCTGTTATCTAGATGTCTAGATTCTCTATTCTACCTTGCACATACATAAAATATCCTATTTATACTATCAAGAAACAAAGGAACATATATTTACAAATAAGTCCTTATACTATGACAAAAAACAACATAAAGACAAAATGTTAATCTTCTAAGAGCTTCAACAATACTCCCCCTAAGATTTACATTGCCTTTAGTCCACATTGAACTCTTTTGTCTCATCTTTGATCTTGAACATGGGCTTCTATTTGTAGAGTTCCAACTCTCTCAAAGCCTTCTTGAATGCAGCCTTCTTGAATGCAGACTTAAACTTCTTTCAAAGATTCTATGATCTGCTTAGCATTCTAGATCTTTGAAAGGACTTTAGCATTTTGGTTGATCTTCCACCTTCATCTAGCACATGAATAGGTGAATCAGCAACAACTTTGATAAATTCGAGTGAAGACTCCTCGGCAATCAAATTCTCTTGTACCTATATATCAAAAAGCTTAACAGGTAACAATTAAATGTTTAATTAATGAGTGTATCAGGTGTTCGAGTGAGTGAATCAGAGTGTTTGAGTTTGTGAATGAGTGAATGAGTGAAAGAATCACAAATGTTTTTCAGGCGCATGAGCACTGTTTGTGCGCATGAGGTTTAGACGCATGTGCACTGTTCAGGAGCATAAGCACTGTTTAGGCGCTTGGGCATTGTTCAAGCGCATAGACTAAATGAACGCCTAACACGATGTTTTCATCACTTCAAACGTCTACACTTGGAAAGTCTTGGAATTGTTTAGGTGCATGAGCATAAGATGATACGCCCAATACTTTACCAATTTTTTCAGACACATGACAACTGTTTATGTGAATGAGCTTGTCTGAAACGCCCAACACTTGTGCAAATTTCTGAAAAATCATCATACTCCTGAATTGGACTTAAGAGAACTGTTCAGGCGCATGGGATCCTTTCCATGAGTCTTGACACTTAAACTTTTCTCATCAACCATCTGAATACAATTTAAACACATCAGTACTGTTCACACTCAATTTTTCAACACTTAATCAAAATTGTTTGACTATCACTAAAAATTTTCATTAATTTCCCTCAATTTTAATATTTTTGACATTCAAAATTTTTTTTTTTTGTTTTTTTTTATTTTTGACCTTTATTTTTATTTTAAATTTTCAAAATCAATTTCCCATCATTTTAGTCTCTATTTAATTTTTACAAAAACAAATAATTTCATTTTGTTTGCAAGAAGCTTTTCCATTGAATTTGAATTATTTTTCAGGTTTATTTTTACATCATATCAAACACACATATGCTTGAAATTGTAGCTTCATCTTTTCATTCAAAACATTTTATTTTTTATTTCTTTTTCATATTTTGAAAATCAATTATTTTCTCTTTTTCATTTTTACTCCCCCTAAACTTTTAAGTTTTACAAACTTAGAAGTTTATTTTTCATTGCAAGAAGAGCAACTAATCATTATTAACATGCCTGCACACAGAAAATCATGCAAAAATCAAAACTAAAGTAGAATAAAAATCTACTATATACAATTGAATCACATGCTACAGTGAGATCATATCAGTTAAGATCAGCACATTAAAATAAAATAAAATGATGAATAGTCATAGACAGTGATTAAATCCTGATCAAGTGTGTTCCAGGTTAGTATTTCTGCAGCAAAGGAGACACGAGATCTAAGGACAAAAAATGAGTGCTCTTGGCAAGATACTTAGCACACTTACTTTTTCAATTCTTGGATTGATTAAGGTATGATTAGATAGGACATTTTGTAAGTCACACTTAGACTTAGAGAGTTCAACTCTCATAAAGATCTGCAAGAAATCACCTTTCTCAACTTGTTAACCTGACATATACTTATAACCAGATCTCATGTTGAGATTGTGCACATTGGCATCTTTTTGCATCAAGTGAGAATATCCAGGTCTGTAATTACTTAAAACAAAGGATATATCGTCACTTTAGGTCTATGATGACTCATAACAAAGAAGTGATTAGATGCTTTAAATTAATTAGAGCTTAATGGTTATTCATATCGTCACCAGGTGTGAGATTATGACTTAACAAGCAATCAATTTAAGAAGTCAACACTACTTATTGGTACTAAAATGGACAAATATGAATGCATGATTGATTTAGTTTAATCACAAAAATTTACTTTTTTAGTATAATTCCTGCACATCATAGCTGATCACGTCAGACTTTAGTAGGAGTGAAGTATGCAACTGATTAAAACTACGTATCTATCATTTCTCACAAATTGCAAAGACAGATTCAGTCCTAAACAATTAACTAACAAGAAAAACTCTATTTTTGTGTTTTTGTTTTATATTTTTCTCTTTTGATTTTGCAATTTTCTATTTTTGTATTTGCTTTTCCATTTTCTATTGAACATACACACACAATATATACAATCAGACAGTTAACTTTGACAGTTTCTCTATATTCAAGATTAAGCTAAGAGAGGGTTGTTATCATTTTTAATGAATCAAACAACAGAACTAAACTCAAAACTAGTTTTTAAACATGATTATTAAGTCCAATTGACTCGACCAAATATTCAAATCGACCCGGTAAAAAGGCTTTTGTAAATAGGTCAACCAACTGTTTTTCAGTTGTGATTTGAATCAAAATGATTAAACCTTTTTCAGAGTTATCTCTGAGAAAATGATATCGAATCACGATATGTTTTGTTTTTGAATGTTGGACAGGATTAGCTGTAATAAACATAGCAGCAGTGTTATCAATGTAAATAGGAGTTTTAAGAAAATTGAACCCGTAATCCAGCAGTTGGTTTTGTAACCAAAGGATTTGAGAATATCCTGCTGATGCAGCAATGTACTCAGCTTCTGCGGTTGAAACGGAGATATTTGTTTGTTTCTTACAATGCCATGAGACTAATATTGGACCTAAAAACTAAGTATCATTTTTTAACTTAATTTCTTGAAGCAAGGCATGGTTGCCTGTCATATGCCGGCTACACCCACTATTAACATACCATATGTTACTAGGTCTTCTCGGGCGTACCTGCAATTTAAAAAGAATTAAGTTGAGTTATCATCCCAAGCCGAGAGGGTCTTGGGCTTGCCAAATTTATCAATAATGGTAAACTGTGTAAAGTGAAGCTTTTTCAAATCAGGCTTATTATTGACATATTTACCAATTCCTTTTCTTACAAATTTTTGATTATCTTTGATTTGTTTTGTCCTTAAAACATTATATTGGTTTTCAAGATCATCATCAAGATATTTCAAACCATCAGACAAAGAATTTTGTTTACCAAACTTCCCACCATTCATTCTCACAGATCATGGAATGAATTTTCCTTGATTATACTGCCTTGGTTTTGCAACATAAGAATTATCATAAACAGAATCATTTCTTTGAAAAGATCTCAAGCCTAAGGAAGGTTGTTTTGTCAATCTTTGAAAACCAACACTTTGATTTCTTTGAAATTGTGGATTGACATATCCATTCCTTAACTGTGGATTAACATATCTTTTCCTCGGCGAGTTCTTTCTGAAGTAGCAATTCTCAGTTTTGTGAGTTATTTCATCACAATAGGTACAATATTTGTTGAAATAACAATCAGCTATTAAATGATTTTTCATATCACATATGTAACAATACCTGTTAAAGAAACATTCTTCAGTCTTATGATTGTACATATCACATATTTCACAGTACCTTTGTTGTGATTTAAACAAGTGTTGATTAACTTTTTATGTGGAGGCCACATTTGATCCTTGTTTGGATTTAGGAGTTGAAAAGTTAATCTGTTGTTTTTGATTTAAAAGTTTGTTCTTTTGAAATTTGTGTTTAGATTTTTGAACATTAACATCATTCCTAGACTCCTTAGATACAAATCTTTTGTTGACAGCGGAAGACTTAGGAACTGAACCTGTTTTCAGATCAGAGTTGAATTTGTTCTTTGAATAAGATTTGATTTCTGGACTTTTGTTCATGTCAAAAATACCTGCAGATACAAATTTCACAGGTTTAAGCTAATTTGATTGATTTGTTCTTTGAGTGTTTTGAATTTCATATTGAGATGATTTAGTTTTAGCATTTTTCTTTCTTCGTCTTTGGTTTCTAGATCTCGATGGTCTTTGTTTGCTTTCAGATTGACATCTTCAGGTGAAGATTCTTTTTCATTTTCTTTATTCTTTTGTTCTTTTTGCCATTTTATAAATTTTGGATTATTTAATCCATAAGAAAATGAATCTTTAGATGTTATTTCATCTAGCTTTGCTTTCTCTTTATTTTTAGAGTTTTGATTGTCATTCCTTTCACTTATTTCTTCGATAACAGACTCTTTTGGAACAAAAATTTTCTCAGTCTTTGGTCGTGGTTCATAAGATTTAATTTTTAATGGGTGACCATTTTTGATCTTTTCAGAATCATCTTCCTCAAATATCTCAACATTCATTTTCTCTTCATCACTCTCAAAATTCATTTTCTTATTTTGGAATGCTCTTAGCTTAGCTTTGTTTCCAGGTGAGTGATCATGCGTGTTGAAGTTTTCTGGTAAGGTGTTTGTAATAGATTCAGGCATTGGTTCATGTGTAAAGCCTAGACCTACTTTTTGTTTGTCTTTCCTCTCACTTACCAATTGTTCAACAATTGTTTTTGAACTTTTAACTTTGGCTAGATCCACTTGAGTTGCAGCATAAGCTATTTTTTCTTCTTCTAAATTTTTTGTCATCTCTTCAAGTTGTTTATTCACAAGTTCATGTTCTTTAAGAGTTATATTCCATGAGGTTTGTAAAGATAGGATATTTTCATCAGAGATTTTGTGATCATTTTTTAGTTTGTTTTGCATTGCTTCTTCTTGTTTAAGTTTATCATAGATATTATATGATTATGTTTTGTAATGCCTAACTTGATCAAAACATGCTTTTGTGCACATTTTCTCTCTTACTTGAACAGGAATTTCAGGATAACTTGAAGTAGAAGTCTCAGAGTCAGATGAAGGATTCTCAACCTTTGGTTGGTCAGACAAAGCTATAAGTGCAATTTCTTCTGAATCCTTTTTACCACCTTCACAAATAATCTTCAAAGCTCTGTACATAGTGTACCCAATTTATTAACCATCAAGTCTAATCAAAACTTCTAATGGTAATCCCTTGCACATCAATGAGTAAGCTTTGATGTCATTCTTCACCTTTCTTAAGTCATCACCTTGCAGACCATCCTCAGGATAAGGTTCTTAAGAGTCTTTTGTGTAAACAAATCCTCTATCAGTTACCAACCAACAATGTAGGCTCTTGCTTTGTGCAATACTAGTTAACGAAAGAGATAGATAATGAAAGAAAGGAAGATAATGAATCACTTTATGATTGATTCTATATATTGATGAATGATCACCAAATGAAGTTACAAAGTGTATTTTTCTATATTATTAAACTAGAACTCACTCAACAATGGTGACTTTTAATATGCATATCAGTTGGCAAGTAAGGATGTTACTGAGGATGGCACGCGGGTGAGGCTACTTGGCGGGCAAAGACTGGCATCCATTCGTGCATAATGGTTTTGTTGTTTCGTAATACAATTGAATGATGCTTTTGTAACTGTTAAAATACAATGATGTATTATTTAGCAACATCAAATATTAATGCATCAATGGTTTTTGATAACTTAATCCGCTGCGATGTTTTTATGAAATTTATTTATC
This sequence comes from Flaveria sonorensis, assembly GCA_025506505.1. Lineage (NCBI taxonomy): Eukaryota > Viridiplantae > Streptophyta > Magnoliopsida > Asterales > Asteraceae > Flaveria > Flaveria sonorensis. Next base: position 19,121,990 of record CM046435.1, on the reverse strand, counting down.
TTACATGAAAAATGCTGTGATTATCCAACTATGAGGTCTCCGGGAACGGGGCCTTACACTATTGTTTCTAACCATGACACACGGTTTACGTCTATGTTTTGGAAGAGATTTCATGATGCGATGGGGATGAAGCTACATATTAGTACTTCTTACCATCCACAGACAGATGGTCAATCAAAGAGGACGATTCAGACGTTGGAGGATATGCTACTAGCATGCATCATTGATTTTGGTGGAAGTTGGGACAAACCCTTACCGTTAGCCGAGTTCTCATATAACAACAATTATCATGCCAGCATTGGTATGCCTCCTTATAAGATGCTATATGGTAGAAAGTGTAGGACACCCGTGTGTTGGGGCGATATTGTGCAAGGCCCCGTTCCCGGAGACCTCACAGTTGGATAATCACAGCAGTTTTCAAATCAGATAAATACATTTCATAGAAATAACGCAGCGGATTAAGTTATTAAAAACCATTCTTGCATTAATATTTGATGTTGCTAAATAATACACCATTGTAATTTTACAATTACAAAAGAATTCTTTCAACCATATCATTATGCACGAATGGATGCCAGTCTTTTCCCGCCAAGTAGCCTCACCCGCGTGCCATTCTCAGCAACATACTTACCTTCCAACTGATATGCATATAAAAAGTCAGCGTTGCTGAGTGAGTTCTAGTTAATAATATAAAAAAAATATACACTTTGTAAACATCATTTGGTGATCATTCAACAATATACATAATCAATAATAAAATGATTCATTATCTTTCTTTCTTTATCTTTCTCTTTAATTAACTAGGATTGCACAAAGCAAGAGCCTACATTGTTGGTTGGCAACAGATACCGAACCCCCGTCGGCAAATGTTTATCATGGTAGCTAACCCTTCGACAGTTGATCCACACTGCTAGGCACAAAGCCCGCTCATGAACTAGGATCCCATTCATTTGTTAGTCAATCCCCAGGATTTACCCCAGATGTTCATCCTCATGGGCTATACAGCCACACATCAGTTGAGCTAACGACAACAAGGCTGTGCACCTCCATTCATTTTTCTTGCAAGGCTTTTTCATTCATCATATGGGCCCTGGGTAACATTTATTAAGTTTTACTGTTCTTCTTTTATTCTTTCGTGTCCACTTGTTATGGATAATACTATTAAGAGGCACATAGCATAATCGCATAACATGACAATATTATAGATATTTGAGAAAGCAGTACATAAGAAAGAACCAAGCATGATAATCTCTAAGTATAATCTTTCCTTATTCATCAATACTTAACACTTAGATCCTATTCCCAAAATTGCAGAATAATTCTAAGTCTTTAGACAAATGCGGATTAACTTAGGCAAATACGGATGAGTACTACAAATGCGGATGAACATTCTCAGGAAATTTTCTAAGTGTCAGGATATGCGCATGAAACGAATGCGGATGACTAAAGCAATATTCATAGACACTATAGCAAATGCGCCTGGGCAAAACAAATGCGGATGAGTACTTAGCAAATGCGCCTAAAGACTTAGTGAATGCGCATGAACAAAACAAATGCGGATGAGTACTTAGCAAATACGCCTGAACACATAGTGAATGCGCATGAACAAAATAGATGCGGATGAGTACTTAGCAAATGCGCCTGAACACATAACAAATGCGCATGAACAAAAGACTCAACTATTAAATGCGGATAGTCCCGAAACAAATCTGAAATGCAACTTATGCCATTACCAGAACCCAATCATCATTCTAATCATGAACACAGCTTAGATCTATCTGTTTAACACTTAGAACCTCATAACTTAAACGATCAGCAAGAGAAGCACATAACATACCATAACATCAATCATCATTCGCACCATACATGAAAATGCATAACTGGTTTCGGAAACATCAGTCAAATATGCAAATCAGCCCCCAAAATAGCAGAAAACATTTAAAAGAGGGGACCTAGAATTCACCTCTACTACTTTCAAGTAAAACTCCACCAAACCCGAGAGCAACCTGGAGTTCAAATCTAAACACTCCAAAACACAAAACCAAGAACAAAGAATACATAAATATCGGTTCACAAGCTAAATAATTCAGCTGAAACCGAACCATTTACATAGGAAATACACTCCTTCAAAAACACAACTTCTTCTTCAAAGAACCTATGAAACTTCAGCTCTTCTTTCTTCCTTCTTGCTCCAGCCGAAAAGCAGAAGTGAAAAAGTGGTGCCATGGGCGGCCATGCCTTTTAAACCATATAATAATAAGGTTGTGTACTTTGTACACTTTACCCCCTTCCACTTGTGCCCATTATCCTTCCTTTCAAGATACTTTTCTTTTCCTTTATTTTAAACAATTTTCGGGTGTTACAAGTCCACCCCCCTTATAGAGGTTTCATCCCCGAAACCTATCATTCTTTAAATAGCTATGGGTAATGTTGTCTCATCTCATTCTCAGTCTCCCACGTAGACTCAGATCCCTTCCTGTGCCTCCAGTGCACCCGTACCAGTGGAACCACTTTATTTCATAATCTCTTATCCTTTCGGTCAATGATTGGCACTGGTTGCTCTACATAGTTGAGTCGTTCATCCACTTCAATGTCTTCTAGTGGTAAAATCATATCTTCATCAGCTAGGCATTTTCTCAGATGAGATACATGGAATGCTGGATGAATTCCACTTAACTCATCAGGTAGCTCCAACCTATAGGCCACCTCTCCTACACGTGCAATGATTCGGAAAGGCCCTATATATCTCGGGCTCAGCTTACCCCTCTTTCTAAAACAAATGATCCCCTTCTAGGGTGAAACCTTCAGCATCACTTTATCACCCACCTGGAATTCGATCGGCCTACGCCTCTTGCCAGCGTATGACTTTTGCCTATCCTTGGCCGCCTTCATAAAAGCATTAATCTTTTCTAGCTTTTTGACTTGGCTTCAATGATCTTGGCGCCTCCCAACTCTTTCTACCCGATGTCACCCCACACACCGGGGTTCTGCATTTCCTCCCATACAACATTTCGAATGGTGTCATGCCTATACTAGCATGATAACTGTTGTTGTAGGAGAACTCTGCCAATGGTAGCTGTTCATCCCAGCTTCCACAAAAGTCAATAATGCATGCCCGGATCATATCCTCCAAGGTTTGAATGGTCTGTTCTAATTGACCGTCTGTCTGAGGGTGATAAGATATGCTAATGTGTAACCTCATCCCCATGGAGTCAAGAAATCTCTTCCAGAACTTGGACATGAACCGGGTGTCCCTATCGGAAACAATAGACACCGATACGCCATGACGAGTTAAGATCTCCTTTATGAACAGCTCTGCTAGCCTTTCCGACGAGTACGTCTCTCGGATCGGCAAAAAGAATGCACTCTTCCTCAGGCGGTCTACGATCACCCAAATGGTATCACATCCTCTCGCACTGCGAGGCAACTTTGTGATGAAATCCATGGTGATGTGTTCCCACTTCCATTCAGGTACATCCAAAGGTTGGATCTTCCCATATGGTTTCTAATGTTCCACTTTCACTTGCAAGCAGGTCAGGCACTTACTCACGTACTCCCCCACGTCACGCTTCATCCCCGGCCACCAATAATCCTTCTTCAGATCATGATACATTTTTGTAGCACCAGGATGGATTGAATACCGTGTTTTGTGAGCCTCATCCATGATCCTTCCCCTCAGCTCCCCATAACGAGGAATCCACATCCGCCCGAAGCAGGTTTTCACGCCAAGGGTGTTTTCCCCCAATTCCGTCACCTGCCCCTTCATTCATTCAGAGTTGATCTTATCATCCTTTAATGCCTCATCTTGAAATTCCCTGGTTTGACCCATAACATCCGACGTCACAACCAGCTGACAAGCCTTTACCCGAATCGGCTCCGACCTCTCCTTTCGACTGAGGGCATCAACTACCACATTCGCCTTACCCGGATGATAGTGGATTTCACATTCATAATCCTTGATCAACTCTAACCATCTTCTCTGTCTCATGTTTAGATCCTTCTGCTCGAAAAGTACTTCAAACTTTTGTGATCAGTGAAGATGGTGCACCTCATCCCGTACAGATAGTGTCTCCAAATCTTTAATGCAAAAACCAGAGCCGCCAACTCCAGATCATGAGTGGGATAGTTAGCCTCATGGATCTTCAATTGTCAGGACGTATAGGCTATAACCCTTCCCCGTTGCATCAACACACAACCCAATCCCGAATAAGAAGCATCGGAATAGTCCACCAAGTCATCATTCCCTTCTGGTAACATCAAGACAGGAGCTTGAGTCAACCTTGTGTTCAACTCTTTGAAAGCATTCTCCTGCACTTGACTCCATACGAACCTCACAACCTTAAGGGTCAATTTGGTCAAGGGTGAAGCTATCTTGGAGAAGTCTTGGATAAACCATCTGTAGTAGCCTGCCAAACCTAAGAAACTACGGATCTCGGATGGCGTCTTTGGGGTCTTCCATTGCATAACCGCCTCCACCTTCGCCTGGTCTACTATAATCCCTTCGGAGTTAACCACGTGACACAAAAACTGAACTTCCTGCAACCAGAACACGTATTTAGAGAACTTGGCATACAGCTTCTCTCTTCTAAGTTTCTCCAAAACCTCGTGAATGTGACAGGCGTTCTCTTCTTCACTCCTCGAATAAATCAGGATATCATCAATAAACAAAATCACTTATTTATCCAACATCGCCCCGCACACCCGATTCACCAAATCCATAAAAGCAGCCGGCGCGTTGATTAGACCGAAAGACATAACGAGGAATTCATAATGCCCATATCAAGTTCGAAACGCGGTCTTCGGGATATCCTGTTCTTTGACCTTTAGCTGATGGTAACCGGATTAGAGATCTATCCTTAAGAACTAGCTGGCGCCCTGGAGCTGATCAAACAAGTCGTTAATTCTTGGTAATGGGTAACTGTTCTTCACCATTTACTTGTTCAACTCACTGTAGTTGATGCACATCCTCATGCTACCATCCTTCTTCTTAACAAACAAGACCGAAGCACCCCAGGGAGAGATACTCGGTCGGATGAACCCCTTATCTAGCAACTCTTACAATTGGGTCATCAATTCCTTCATCTCGGAGGGAGCAAGATGATATGGCGCCTTTGCAACAGGTTGGGCACAAGGTATCAGATCAATCTTGAACTCGATCTCGCGGTCAGGTGGTAACCCTAGTAGGTCTTCGGGAAACACATCAGGGAAATCGCATACTACCGGCATGCCTGACAATTAAGGCACAGTGTCATCCATATCCTTCACATAGGCCAAGTAAGCACCACACCCGCGTCTCATAAACTTCTCGGCCGTGATCATCGAGATTACTTGCTGTGTAATGCACTCCTCGACTCCATGTATCGTAACCAAACTGCCATCGGGCGCAGTTAGACAAATCGTCTTCTTTCGGCACATGATGTTCGCTTCGTAGGCCGCCAACCAATCCATCCCTAACACCACATCAAAACCTCCAAGGGCCATCACGTACAATCTAGCAGGAAACTTACGACCGTCCATCTCTACGAGGCAATCGTCTATCACATCAGTCACCTTGGTAGACTTTCCTATCGTAGTCTCTATATAGAAGGGAACGTTTATCTTCTTATTATTACCATGCATTTCATGATAAAAGGTAGAAAATTCAAAACTTCTACTAGCACCCGAATCGAAGAGCATAGAAGCATACAGTTGGTTTACCAGAAACATACCTAAAACTACTTCAGGGTCCACTCTGGCTTCTTCCCGGGTCATGTTGAATGCCCTTGCCTTGGCTTTGGTGTTCTCACTTCTCCCTTTCTCACCCATAGTCTAAGTCCCTGAGCTCCCTGCTCCACCCTTCTTACAATCTCGGCCTGAGTGGCCTACCTCCCCACACCGATAGCAACGTGATACCCCGCACTCTCTAGCATAGTGGCCTTCTCCTCCACACTTAAAACACCGGTTCGTCCCCACTCTACATTCACCCAAGTGAACCTTCCCACACTTCTTAGATTCGTTCTTGTCACCCCCTTTACTCGATCCTTGGCAGCGATCGTCAATCCTCATCTTCTTTTCCCCGATCCCATAATGGTCTTCCCTGAATTGCTTCCCATTACCCTTCTTGTTCCAACTCTTTTCAACCTTCCTCTGAATTAGCACCGGATCCCTCTCACCATACAATCTTCCGGCCAAATCTTTTGCAGACCTGAAAGTGCTCACTCTAGCAGCTATCATGTTCCTCCTGATATCAACGGGTAGACCCTGCATGTATCTCTTGATCTTATTGGACTCTGGGGTTACTAGATCTGGCAGGAGTCTTGCAAGCTTATTAAAATTGGAGGTATACCCTTGATGAGTCATGTGTCCAGCCTCCAAATACAAGAACTCCTTAATTTTGTCCAACTCCCGATGTGGACAATACTCCTCCTGTACCAGTTCCTTTAAATCCGATCACCTCATCCTTGCAACAGACCGTTTCCCCTCGGCTTGGACAATGTTGTCCCACCAACACAATGCCGAGTCAACAAAAGAATAGGAGGCAAACTTCACCTTTTGATCTTCCCGACACTCGCTGATGTCTAGGACTGCCTCCATCTCTCGAACCCAACGATGAGCAGCAGTAGCATTACAGTTACCATCAGAGGTCGGGGGTTTGCATCTCTGAAACTCCCCATAGGTGCACCCCTTAGCGTTCTCCTTCTCCCCCTCGCTATCATCGTCTGGGATTACCACCTTGGGGCTAGATGGATCCTCCTTAGCTTTCTCCTTCTCCTATGTACCTTTGGTCTTTTCACCATCCTTTACTACCCTCAGCACCTCGGTCACCACTAAAGGTAACACGTTCTGCATGACGTTGTAGACTTCGTCAGCGATAGCTTGCTTTACCATAGATTTGAGGGTGGCTGATCCTTCACCCTCTTGGTGGTTATGAATACCCGAGTCCTCATGAACTGTCTCGGGAGCCTTAGCTTTGCTTCGAGTGACACGTGGCCCAGTAGTACGCCCACCACGAGCGCCTCCTCGGGTTGCCTTCCCAGGTTTCCTACCGCCATCAGATCTACCTCCTATAAAATTCAAGCACTAACAAGGTCATTCAAGGTAATAGCTCACATTATGTCAAGTATAGTAAGTCTCTAATTACAGTGGTCAGTTGTGATTAGCCACTTACTTTACTCTTCATTCCCCAAGCATTCCCTATCCAGACTACATCAGTATCCAAATCTACTAAGCACGTAAATCAAATAACACACGCACGAAATACCGGTTACTTATGAAAGATTACCTGATGGCACGTAGCTACTTGGGCTGGCATCCCTACATTCGGTCCCATTCTCAGTTTAAGTTTAGGTTTTGAAAATATTTACCCATTTCTCTTAAACTTTGGCTCTGATACCAACTTGTAAGGCCCTGTTCCTGGAGACCTCATAGTTGGACAATCACAGCAATTTTCAGATCAGATAAATACATTTCATAGAAATAACGCAGCCGATTAAGTTTTCAAAAACCATTCTTGCATTAATATTTGATATTGCTATATAATACATCATTGTATTTTTACAATTACAAAAGAATTCATTCAAACATAACATTATGCACGAATGGATGCCAGTCTTTGCCCGCCAAGTAGCCTCACCCGCATGCCATCCTCAGCAACATCCTTACCTGCCAACTGATATGCATATAAAAAGTCAGCATTGCTGAGTGAGTTCTAGTTTAATAATATAAAATAAAATATACACTTTGTAAACTTCATTTGGTGATCATTCAACAATATACATAATCAATCATAAAATGATTCATTATCTTTCTTTCTTTATCTTTCTCTTTCATTAACAAGGATTGCACAAAGCAGGAGCCTATATTGTTGGTTGGCAACCCCTGTCGGCAAACGTTTATCATGGTAGCTAACCCTTCGACAGTTGATCCATATTGCTAGGCACGAAGCCCACTCATGAATTATGATCCCATTCATTTATTGGTCAATCCCCAAGATTGATCCCAGATGTGCATCCACATGGGCTATACAGCCGCACATCAGTTGAGCTAATGACAACAAGGCCTTGCACCTCCATTCATTTTGCTTGCAAGGCTTTTTCATTCATCGTATGGGCCCGGGGTAACATTCATTAAGTTTCACTGTTCTTCTTTTATTCTTTCATGTTCACTTGTTATGGATAATACTTATTAAGAGGCACATGGCATAATCATATAACATGACAATATTATAGACATAGAGAAAGCAACACATAAGAAAGAACCAAGCATGATAATCTCTAAGTATAATCTTTCCTTATTCATCAATACTTAACACTTAGATCCTATTTCCAAAATTTTAGAATAATTCTAAGTCTTTAGACAAATGCGGATGAACTTAGGCAAATGCGGATGAGTACTACAAATATGGGTGAACAGTCTCAGGAAATTTTCTAAGTGTCAGGATATGCGCATGAAACGAATGCAGATGACTAAAGCAATATACATGGACACTGTAGAAAATGCGCATGGGCAAAACAAATGCGGATGAGTACTTAGCAAATGTGCCTGAAGACTTAGTGAATGCGCATGAACAAAAAAAATGCGGATGAGTACTTAGCAAATGCGCCTGAACACATAGTGAATGCGTATGAACAAAACAGATGCGGATGAGTACTTAGCAAATGCGCCTGAATACATAACAAATGCACATGAACAAAACACTCAACTATTAAATGCGGATAGTCCTGAAACAAATCTAAAATGCAACTTATGCCATTAGCAGAACCCAATCATCATTCTAATCATGAACACAAATTAGATCTATCTGTTTAACAAACACACCATAACATCAATTATCGTTCGCACCATACATGAAAATGCATAACTGGTTTCGAAAACATCAGTCAAATACGCAAATCAGCCCCCGAAATAGCAGAAAACATTTAAAAGTGGGGACCTAGAACTCACTTGTACTGCTTTCGAGTAAAACTCCATCAAACCCGAGAGCAACCTGGAGTTCAAATGCCTAAACACACAAAAACACAAAACCAAGCACAAAGAACACATAAGAATCGGTTCACAAGCTGAAAAAATCAGCTGAAACCAAACCAATTACATAGGAAAGATACACAGCTTCTTCTTCAAAGAACCTATGAAACTTCAGCTCTTCTTTCTTCCTTCTTGCTCCAACCGAAAAGCAGAAGTGAAAAAGTGGTGGTATGGGTGGCTATGCCTTTTAAACCATATAATAATAACATTTTGTACTTTGTACACTTTATCCCCCTCCACTTGTGCCCATTATCCTTCCTTTCAAGATACTTTTATTTTCCTTTATTTTAAACAAATTTTCGGGTGTTACATACCGGCCAGAAGGAGTTGCGAAGCATTAAGGTGATCGAGGCTACAACCAAAAAGTTCGATAAGATCAAGGCCTTTATGAAGGCATCAAAGGATTGACAGAAATTGTATGCCGATAGGAGACTTAGACCGATCGAATTCAAGGTGGGTGATAGAGTTATGTTGAAGGTCTCGCCTTGGAAAGGGTTCATCCAGTTTAGCAAGGGAGGAAAGCTAAGCCCGAGGTATATAGGGCCTTTCCGAATCATTGCTCGAATAGGAGAGGTGGCTTACAAGTTAGAGCTACCCAATGTGTTATGTGGAATTCATCCGAAGTTCGATGTATCTCATTTGAGAAAGTACTTAGCCAATGAGGATATGATTATGCCACTCGAGGTCATTGAGGTGGATGAATGGCTCAATTATGTGGAGCAGCCAGTGGCCATAATTGAAAGAAAAGAGAAGAAGCTAACGAATAAAGTGGTTCCACTTATGCTAGTACAGTGGAAGTACAGGAAGGGGTCAGAGTCCACTTGGGAAACCAAGGAAGTGATGAAGCAGCATTTTCCTCAATTATTCAGTGACTGACATTATCCTCAGTGGACGAAACCGATATAAGAGGGGTGAACTTGTAACACACGAAAACTTCAAAAGGAAAAGAAAAGAAAAATAAAGGGAGGTAATAGGATTTTATTTCAAAAAGCAAGTGTTAAAAGTGTGCAAGGGCCAAACCGGCCCATAATAGGGTTTGAAAAGAAATATGGCTGCCCAAACTTCCTTTCCCATGCACAAACTTTCTGCTAGAGAGAGAGAAAGAAGCTCACACCGGTTCTAGATTGAGAAAGTGGAAAGTTCTTGAAGAAGGTGAGATTTTAAGGTGTTTCCTTCTCGGTTTCAGCTGGGTTCAAGCTTCTGGACCAATTTCTATGTGTTTCTGTATGTTTAGTTGCTTGTTTTCGTGTGCTTAGATGCTAGAACTCCAGATTTGCTCTTAGGTGGGTTGTGGTTCACTCGAAAGCTGGTTAAGGTGAGTTCTAGATCCTCTCGTTTACATGTTTTCTACTTGTTTGGGGCTGATATGTATATTAAACAGATGTTTCATGAACCAAACTAAGTTTTTCCATTAAAAATATGGCTGTTTTCGAAAGATGAATGTTTTTAACAGATTCTATTATGTTGAATGGTTGTTTTTATGTTTTAAGTGTGTAACTGGTAGATCCATGTTAAGAATATGTTTAAGATGATGTTTGGGACTAGAAACTGCATAAGTTGGATGGTAAGTGTTGACCATGTTGTCCATTATGGACACTAACTATCTGCTGTGGACACTAGTGTTCTAGATCATCCGTTGTGGATATCATTTGTCCGTTGTAGACACTTAAGTAATCATGCATGTCCGCTGTAGACACTTAAGTATGCATGCATGTCCGCTATAGACACTTAAGTATGCATGCATGTCCGCTGTGGACATTAGCCGTCTATTGCAGATCCTTTGAATACTTTAAATTGTTAGCTGTGGATTATGGCTTTTTGCTATGGACACTTGTAGTGTCTAACTCATCCGCTATGAACCTTAGTCATTCGTGTATATCTTATTCACACGCTATGAACACTTAGGTTTATTCTGAAAATTTCTAATGTTTGATTCTTTTCTTATGTGTTGCTGTTATGAATAATAATATTTCATGTTATGTGATTCTAATGTCCGGATATGTTAAAAGTATTATGCATAATCAAGTGGTCACAAAGGAAGAAAAGAAAGACAATGTAACCTAATGAATGTTTCCCTCGGGCCCTTATAATAAATGAAAAGCCTTGCAAGCACAATGGAATGAGGTGCACGACATTGTTGTCGTTAGCTCAACTAATGTGTGGTTGTTTCAGGATGCACATCTGGGATTTAATCCTTGTGATTGGATAATAAATAAATGGAACTATTCATGAGCAGGCTTCATGCCTAGTAGTGTTTGTCAACTGTCACGGGTTAGCTACCACTTATAAATATGTACTAACAGGGGTTTGGCATTCGTTGCCAACCAACATATAGGCTCTTTCTTTATGCAATCCTAGTTAATGAAAGAGAAAGATAATGAAAATAAGAAGGATAATGAATCTCTTAATGAATGATTGTGTATAATGATGGATGAACACCAAGTGAAGCTTACAAAATGTATATTTTCTATACTATCAAAACTAGAACTAACTCAGCAACGCTGACTTCTTATATGCATATCAGTTGGCAGGTAATGATGTTACTGGGGATGGCACAAGGTTGAAGCTACTTGGCAAATAAAGACTGGCATCCATGTTATGCCGAATTGATATTTTTGTCTTGTAATACAACTAAATGTTGTTTTGAAACTTGTAACAACGATGTATTTCTTCTCAAAATTTATTATTAATGCATGAAATGGTTTTTGTTTAACTATTCCATTGCCATGATTTCATACTTCTATGTATTTTAAATGTGTAATGTGTTATGAATGACCAGTTGTGGGGTTTCCCAGGAACGGGGCCTTACACAAACACAAGAGCACTGTTTGATTGTTGGTTCTGAACAAAAATTAGACAAAAACCCCTCAAAATCACAAAATATTGACCAAAATCGACCTAAAATCAACTTAACAGTGGACTATTCATCAAATCAAGATAAGAACCTCAGTTGATGTGACTCAACTAGGATCGAATATGATGATTGAGTCAATGATTATGTAGCGGAAATACAAAATCAATGAACATTAAATGCTTAAAATGCTAATAATTGCTTTGTATATTGATATTGGTAAGCAAGATACAAAGTGTGCTAGGCTTTATAGTACATGAAACTTCTGTCCTCTTCTTTTTCTAAACAAAGTCTAATCAATCTTTCCTCTCTCATACCCGTGTCCAAGAAGGAAAGATGATAGAGTCTCGTACCAATTTTGTGGGGCTTGATGTAGACCATACAAAGCTTTGTTAAGCTTATACACCCTGTGTGGGAAATTTGGGTCGTCAAAGCCTGATGGTTGACTCACATAGACTTCTTCAGAGATCTATCTGATTGTAGGTTACCTGCGTTGAACAAATGAAGCTGATCAAAAGATCTTGTGAAAGAGTCAATATCAAACAACCAATCGGACATTGTTAACTCTTTGAAGATCCATGACTTAAAAGAGTTAGCAGATCTAGAGTTAGTTAATCATTGAAAGTTGGCAAGAGTGTATAATTTTAAGAACATATTGAAGATGTTCAAAAGAACTAACAACCTGAAAGCCATGAAGAAAACCAGTTTAAGGATTGAGTAACACTCATCGAGCTATTTAAGAAAAGAAAAGGAAGAAATAAGTTGAAGAGTTGGTAATTTCTAAGGGAAAAGTAAATCCAACAGAAGAATTGAAAAGAAAGAGAGTATCATGAACTCACAAAATAATCCAAATCTTTAATGAATGATGAAATGACATACGAGTTAGTGATTGAAAGAAAATGGGAAGGAAGGAGGGTTCTAGTATTAGATTGTTCAATGCTTATGAGGTCTGGCTGCTGGATGAATCTTACATTCATTATATGTTCACTAGATACTTTAAAAGCCTAACCAATATGGAGAAGGTGATCTTCTATTCTTCTTAAAATGCATAAGGATCCAAAGGATCGCCTATGACAATATCAATAGAAGAAGATCAAGTCATAAGAAAAAGAAAATTCCATTACAGCTGAGAAGCATGGTAAAGTTGGAAATTAGCTTATCTGGAGACTTGGTGTTAGGGATAGAACTCATGTATAGGTTTAGATGATGAATCAATATTGTAATCACTTATGTAATCATGATTTTTGATGAGATAATATTAATGACTTTGATTATATTTGTGTTTATTGATTGATTAATATTTGTATTGCATTTCATAATATATGTTATATATATATATATATATATATATATATATATATGATATGAGGTACTGAATAATATATGTATGAATATGCAGTAAACATCAGACTTGGTGAATTGATAGAATCACTAAGTGTTGGAACAACTGCGGATGAAGAAAATGTTCTTCCGTAGATGTTCTCAGGAACATAACTAAAGTATACATCTGTGGATCTCCTGCGGAAGAACAACTTCAGCTGAATAATAAAAGAACAAGCTACTATAGGGATTGCTACAGAAGACAGGAACTCCTGCGGAAGCACAAGAACAAGAACTGCGGAAGCATAAGAACAAGAACAATTGCTGCGGAAGACTAAATTCCTGCGGAAGATTAATTAACTCAGAAGTCAACATCAAGTCAACAAGTCAACGTGGAAGAACAACAACAACGTTAATGACGATTGAAGACGTTTTATTCAAGCGGATATTCCACATCATATCACAAATTTTATCATCAGTAGAATCATTGTAAATCACGAATTCCTAAGCCGATAAACGTGGCGAAGATTCGGATAATGATGATTAGCTTAATTATAGCAACAAAATAGCTAGCAATATAACAGCATTAGATCTCTATAAATAGATACGAGATCATCAACAGATGTAATCAATAAATCAGAAAAATAGTTTTAGATCATTAGAATCAATAGTAATCCTTACAACAGAGCTTCTGAATCATTATTAGCAACAAGAAAGCATTACGATCAACATTCTTGAGTTCTCACGGTTTGATTATTCTTATTTTATTTGTGTGTGAATGTGTGATTGAATTCGTAGATTAAACACCAAGTATTGATAATTCCACGATCAATACATGTTCAAATCAAGTTTGATAATTCTTGAACGATCCTCGGATTCACAGGTGGTATCAGAGCTTGGTGCTCATTGATTTATATCAATTTACCTATCAGCTTTGATTAAGTTTAATCGAATTCTGTTTTAAAACAAAACCTCTGTCTTTCAAAATTAACTATCATGAATAACTCAGTTGTTGGTGCTTATCAACCTTCTAAACTGGAAAACAAATCTGATTTTAAAACCTAGAAAATCCGGTTCAGGAATCATGTTAATTATACAGATTCTGACTTATGGGCTTCGATTACCGAAGGACCTTAAATTCCACCTGCCTTAGGAGCGGATTATAAGGATAATAACTAGCCCATTAGTTTAAAAAATCTATCACCTGAAGATTCCAAGAGAGTCAAAATGCAAAGAAGTATCAAAAGGACACTCTCCGGGAATCATACAAAACTGCATAGATTTATCAAAAAGGACACTCTCCGTGCACGATATGAAACCTATAGTATGCTTACTATGGCTTTGCCTGAAGAACTATCACCTATAGTATGCTTACTATGGCTTTGCCTGAAGAACTCTTGATCAGGTGTGAATCATACAAAACTGCTAACTCGATATGGAAAATCCTGCACATTCTGTGTGAAGGCAGTGACGAGATTAGAAGTATCAAGAAGGACACTCTCCGTGCACGATATGAAACCTTCCATCATATTCCGGGAGAGTTAGTCCCTCAACAATTGCATAGATTTATGCAACTTGTTACAGAAATGAATATTCTTGAACTTAAGTACAGCAATGAGGAATTAAATAAAAAGATGCTTCATTCATTACCAGAAAACTGGACACAGACTGTGTCCATGTTTAAAAATACTATTGATCCGAAAGCAATAGGACTAGATACACTAGTAGCTAAGGTAGAAGCATTGGAGCTATATGAAAACACGAGAAACAAAAGTGTGAAAGCACCTATAGCTCCTTATCAATTCAAAGAGCTGAAGAATACTAGGAGTGCATTCATTTGCAATGAAGGTGAAGGCAACTCAAGTGATGAAAGTGAACCAGAAGAAGAAACAAGTTTCTATGCAGCAAAGCCTTCAAAATCAAGATCTCAAAGCAAGCAGAACAAAAAGGAAAAAGGCAAGGCTGAAGAATCCAAAAGCAAGAAGATCATCAATCAAGCGGAACCAATTACGGTGGTTCTAGAATCTGAAGAACAGAAAGCCGCCTTTGCAGCTTTCGGTTCAAGTTTTCAGGCATATTAGGAAGCACCTTGACTCCTGCTCATTTATGTCAACAAGATCTAGAAGAACTTCATCCTGATGAAGTAGATGAGATGGATCTGCAATGGCAAATGGCAATGATTTCCTATAGAGCCAAGATGTATATGAAAAGAAACAAAGGACTATCTGTTGGAAGCAGAACAACAAAACTTGGGGTAGATAAGTCCAAAGTAAGATGCTTTAAATGCAATTTGTTTGGACATTTTTCAAGGGAGTGTAATAACAGCCAACCACAGTCAACTGACTCAAGACAGCCTAGTCAAAGGAGTATCACACAACCACTATTAACCAATGCATCCCCACCAAACAATACAACAGGTATCTCTAACAATAAAGAAACTGGTTTAATTATTTTGCAGGATGGTACTTGTGATTAGAGCATGTATGAGAAGGAAGTACTTGCTGAAAACCAAGCTTTGATGGCCAATATGGAAAACAAAGTCCCTCCAATGGCCACTGAGGTAAGAGAAAGGTTGTGTTCCCCTTCTTTCATAGATGAAGTAGAAAGATATAGAACACATGCTCAACAATTGGTTGATAAAGTAAAAGAAACCTTACTCTTAAATGAATCTCATGTTAGATAACACAAACTTTATCAAGTCAAAATTAATTCTTTACAAAAGCATTTAGATAAACTGGTATCTGAAAATTACAATCTAAAAGCACAAGTTGAGCATCTGACTACATGTTTAACCAAATCTATGTCAGAACATGCATCTACTAAGGTGAAACTGCAAAAATTCCAATTGTCATCACAACAGTATGAGAAACTGTTAAACTCTCATATTGAGTCTAAGAACAAGTCAGGATTGGGATTTCTGCAGTTGCACCACCAGTTACCAACAATTATATTCCTTTACCTGAATCAATGACCAACAGTTTATCTAATTACTTCATACCTGAGTCATCAGATAAACTTAATAATACTGGGTCATCTGAATCTAGTTCATCAGACTCTGAGCTATCAGAATTTGATTATAACAACTGTGATGACTTAGATGAAGAGGATGAGACTAATAATGTTGGGTTGGGTAAGGATAAAATTGTGTTAAAAGAATATTCAATTCCAAAGGTACTAAATGAACTTAAACTACCCTATCAACCAAAACAAAGAAATCTGCTAACGACAATCCACACAAGAATTGAGCAATTAAATGAAGGCATACATGCATTCAATAAATTAAATAAAGAAAAGTCAGCAAAAAGAGGATTAGGAGAAAAGAACATAACTTCCGCAGATCATCTGCGGCAGAAATCAGAACAGGCAAAGAAAAAGGTCACAAAAGATACAACACAAGAATCTTTTGATATCATGTCCGGAAGAGGAAAAGACTCATCATCAGATAAAATTGATAAGGAATTAAAGAAGCAAAAACTGATGATCAAGAAGTAGGCAAATAAAAGGAATGAATCTGAACGTGAAGATGAAGTTTACTGTAAATGGTGTGACATGCACAACCACAACATAGAAGAATGCTACTTCAGCAACTATTGCTCAATATGCAACATTAACAATCACATGACTTCAGATTGTTACTTCAACAAATATTGTGCAATATACAACAAAAACAACCATACTACAAAGGAATGCTACTTCAACAACAAGAACAAAAAAAAAGATCATCAAGACAAAGAAATTAAATAACTTTGAGTCAGACTCACAATCTTCTAAAGATGATAGAGATTCAAACCAAAAGAAACAACAACAAAAATAGAAAGTTACTAAGAAAAACAACAAAATTACTGAGGTGAAATTAAAAAAGAAGGAGAAATCACATGTGCAAAAGAATGCACCACACAAAAAGGTAGCACTTGAGGAAGAAAACAACTTCTTTGATCACTTTGACAAAGGCAATGATGTGCCTAAGTCCAAAGCAAAGGATGCAGAAACATTTTCTGGCAATTCCTCATCATCCACATCAAAGAAGAAGTCTCAAGCAAAATGACTAACCAAGTTAGTATGAATCAAGAAGACATCACCTCAACCTCATCAACCAATCCATCCTCACCCAAACTAAACATAATGAATAATTAACGTTAAAGTTAATCTAAAATCTTCAAGTCTTACTCATGAGAATGTTGATATATTAGATAACAATGGCAAGGCTTGGGCTCCTAAGTCTAACTAAGTTCATTTTTGTATAGGAAAATCCAAGGAGGGCTGACAATAAGTGGTATGTTGACAGTGGCTGTTCCAGACATATGACAGGAGACTACACCCTCTTGCAGGATTTCAAACATAAGAATGCTTCATATGTAGCATTTGGTGGGGATAAGAAGGGAGGCAAAATTACTGGTGAACGAATGGTAACAAATGGAGTTTTAAAGTTTGAAAAAGTTAACTTTTGTGAAAACTTACAGTTTAACTTACTTAGTGTATCATAAATATGTGACCAACACTATACTACTTTCTTTGATAACTCTGATTGCTACATTCTTAAGCCAGGTTTCAGAATTCCAGAAGACTGGATCCTTCTTAAAGCACCAAGAAAAGGTAACACCTATGTGTTGGATATGAACAACACTGCACTAACAAGCAAAAAACATGTCTGATCTCTAAATCATCAGAAGATGAAGCACAACTCTGGCATAGAAGGATGGCTCATTCCAACATGAAAACATGAATAAATTGGTGAAAAATGACTTAGTCATTGGTGTTCCAAAGAAAGAATTTTACTGTTCTACTCACTGTTTATCATGCTATAAAGGCAAACAACATAAAGTATCATATAAGTCAAAACAATTAACACAAACACAACACCTCTAAAGTTACTGCACATGGATCTTTTTGGTCCAACCAATGTGTTAAGCATTGGCAAAAGGCAGTACTGTTTGGTGATTGTTGATGATTTCACTAGATTTACTTGGGAATTTTTCTTAAAAATAAAAGTGAAACATCAGAAATTTTAATGGAGTTCATCACTAAGATAGAAAATCAACTTGATATAAGAATCAAGATACTGAGAAGTGATAATGGAACTGAATTTGTTAATTATGTATTAGATTCATTTTGCAGGGATAAAGGTATAGCCAGGCAATTCAGTGCCCCAAGAACTCCACAACATAATGGAGTTACTGAAAGGAGAAATAGAACACTCATTGAAGCAGCAAGAATAATGTTGGTTGACTCACATTTGCTAATAACATTTTGGGCAGAAGCTGTGAACACAGCCTGCACTGTTCAAAACAGAACCTTGATTGTCAAAGAACATAATAAAACACCCTATGAACTTCTGTTTAAAAGAAAACCTTTTATAGGATATCTTAAAACTTTTGGGTGTCATGTATCTGTATTAAACACAAAAGAACAATTAGGAAAAACTTGCTGAAAAGGCCTATTATGGTTTCTTTGTTGGTTATTCATCAACATCTAAATCATATAGAATCTATATTCACATGACAACATAGTGGAAGAAACTCCTAATGTATCCTTTGACGAATCCTTATTCCCACAGTCTGTGAAAGGATCATCTTGGTGTTTGATATAGATGCATTAACTAACTCATTTAACTCTGGTTATCTTAATGTGACACGTGTTGCGGATACATGTTACCCCTATGTTCCTCCAAATATGGGTGTACCATTGACAGCTAATCCACCAAGAGTCATTACACCAGAAAAACAAAGTGATATTGATCCTAGAACATCAGCACAAACACACAAAGATGGTTCAGATGTATTTACTCCATGCACATCAGCAGCAATACCCTCTACTTCCATAGATGTCTCTACTTCCGTAGATGTCCTACTGCAAATGTTGAACGAAGACCCCCAAAAAGTCAAACCATATCAGAAAATCATCCCACACCATTGTCACACACAGATATTCCTTGGACAGAGACCATAGCTGATCAAGTACCTGCTTTGGAAGACATGCCCACTACCCCGGATGACATACATGTTCCTGCGGAAGCTCAGTCAGCTGCACCAGAAAATGAGAAGAACTATTTTGTTGAATCTCTATCATAACTACCCTTATCTCCAACAACCAACATCACAAACCTAGATTCATCCATCCAAGTTAATGATATACCAACAGTTAGAACACATAAGTATAACCTAATTGATAACATGATAGGTGACCTCAACAGCAGAACTACCAGAAGACAAAGGGGAGCTGCAAACACTTGTCTATTCTCCTGTTTTCTATTTCAAGTAGTTCCACCCAACATCACAGAAGCCTTAAAAGATAATAGCTGGATTGATGCAATGCAAGAAGAACTGTAGCAGTTCAGAAAACAAAAGGTGTGGAACCTAGCTGAACTCCCTGAAGGCCAATATCCTATTGGCATAAGGTGGTTATTCAAAAACAAGCTAGATGATAGGGGAATAATAATCAGAAACAAAGCAAGACTAATTGCTCAAGGCTACACACAAGAGGAAGGCATAGACTATGATGAAGTCTTTGCACCGGTTGCAAGGATTGAGGCAATTAGAGTGTTCTTGGCATATGCATCATATAAGAAGTTCACAGTTTATCAAATGGATGTAAAGTGTGCCTTCTTATATGGTAAAATTGATGAAGAGGTCTATGTATCTCAACCACCAGGATTTGAAGATCCTGATCACCCTCACAGGGTGTACAAGCTTGACAAAGCTTTATATGGCCTTCATCAACCACCAAGAAAATGGTATGAAACACTATCCAAGTTTCTTCTAAGACATGGATACAAGAGAGGAACAATTGACCAGACACTCTTCCTCAAACATGAACATCAAGATCTCTTAGTTGTTCAAATATATGTTGATGACATCATATTTGGATCAAAAACAAGAGACTTTATGAAGAGTTTGAAGCCTTAATCAATTGAGTTTCAGATGAGTTCAATGGGAGAATTAACTTTCTTCTTAGGATTACAAGTTCATCAGAAAACAGATGGCATTTTCATCAATCAAGAAAGTATATCCTTCAAACATTAAAGAATATAACCTTGCAGATTGTACATCATGCAAACACCAGCATCTACTATAGATAAAATTGTACCAGATCCAACAGGGAAGTCTATTGATCAAAGATTATATAGATCTATGATAGGATCCCTAATGTATTTAACTGCTAGTAGACCTGACATAATGTTTGTTGTGTGTGTGTATGTGCTAGGTATCAAGCAGATCCAAAAGAGTCTCATTTGAATGCAGTAAAGAGAATATTTAGATACCTCAAGGGAAACCCATTACTTGGACTATGGTATCCCAAGAAGGAGACTTCAAGCTTTACTCTACTATTCAGACAGTGACTACGAGGATGCAACAACAATAGAAAGTCAACAACAGGAGGATGTCAATTCATAGGTCCAAGACTTGTGTCTTGGCAGTGCAAAAAGCAAACAAATGTTTCAGTATCCACAGCAAAGGCTGAATACATAGCTGCTTCAGCAGGCTGCTCCCAGGTGCTATGGTTACAAAATCAATTACTTGATTATGGTTACAATTTTCTCCATACACCAATATATATAGACAACTCACTGCTATGTTTATCACTGCTAATCCAGTCCAACATAGTAAAACTAAGCATATAGAAATCAGATACCATTTCTAAGAGACTGCTCAGAAAAGGACTAATTAAGTTGATCAAAGTGGACACAACAAATCAGCTTGCTGATTTATTCACTAAGCCTTTGATTCAGTAAGATTTAAGTTCTTAATTGAATCATTAGGCATGATCAACTTAGAATAAGTTCAAAACATTAACAACAGGTATATAGGCTCATTAAATGTACTCATATGAGGATACAACATAAACTTATGTGTAAGGTTTTTGATAATCTCTACGATATGATAGTATGCTATAAACATGACATATATCCTGCCTGCACCCAACTAACTAACTACTGATCTGATGTGTTGAATATGTGAATAGGTTCATCCTGAGTGGAAAATAAGCTATGTCATGCTCACATAAAGCCAAGATGACTTAGTATGGATAGCTTATTATGAGGAGTTAACAAGTAAGTCTCATCAGAAAGTACACAACTCATCACTTATGCACACTTACTATGTTGTAACACCTTATAACCTCTATCTTTGCGCATCATGACCCTCTGTTTTGTGTAAGCAAAGACCTGGGTCAAAGGGCACCACTGTTTTATGTAGTAAAGACCTGGTGACCTGATGTGATCATTAAAAGTTCCTAAAAAGAACTGCTCCCAAAAGAATCCTAAAGGATCAACTACATAGTATTCAAAGAGCATTCATAAAAGGCATATAAGATTTCAAAGAAATCTTAAGATAGAGCTTATAATATACGGAACATGGTATGTGTGATAAAGTGATGACTTGATCACAATCTAGGAGACAGACTTTCATACCCCGTACATGATGCATTCATCCTTGTTTATCTTTAATTCTTACCAAAACATGATAACTAGCCGGACATGCCCAACATACACTCTAGGTTGAACTTCTGCGGATTACCATATTTGCAATTTGCACTAGATCCAGTAGGCTTTTCACTCATCCAAAATAATCAGAATGTGTCTGATTTATAGTATGATCCTTAGTTTCTCAACCAATTGCCTGCCACAGAACACTATACTCATGTGATTTTCAGCACATTCACTGATCATGCGATCTTCGTATAAATTTTTGATAAACTCATCCGTAGATGATTAATCACAAATTTAGGGGGAGTAGTACCTCATGAATCTGAGTATAACTGACCAACTAATTCCCTTAATCTAAGTAGTATAACTAATCAATTTATTCCCTTTGGACCGCAGGTATACTACGGAAGACATGAGCTATCTTCCGTAGATACAGTGAAATCTGTTCATCCGCAGATGTTTATGCGGAAGACAAATGGGTCCACTTCCGTAGATAAGTACGAAAAAACAGAAAACTATGATTTCCGTGGATATTATACTTTGCTTAATTATGTGATCATTAATTGCTATTATTAGGCATAGTTAATAACCTCGGAGGGGTAAAAATTGTAAATGGGTGTCTGAAAAGGTATAAAAAGGTACTTCGACCGTTGGCCTTTCTATTCATTTTCAAAACACTCTGACCTAATAACCCCTTCATCCAAAACCCCTTCATCATCGTCTACATCGTCACTAGGCTAACACCACTGTCACCATGGCTAATCGATTCGTAAAAGACCACAATGTCTGTGCATTTCTGAATCCAGATGTGGAGGATGAATGCAGAGACATTATAAGATACCTGAGAAGAACACGACTCTTCTATGCGCTGACTGCTGACTCAGTCATCTATCTATCCCACATGATAGATTTTTGGAATACAGCTGCAATAGTCGAAGGAGATGAAGGAACCATGATCACTGCGACCATTGGAACTTACCCCTTTAGGTAAATGAAGGAATAATCCAGTGCCCTAGAACTGGGAGAGGATGAACAAGGTCATCCGGATGTATTTGACCATGAATACATCCAGAAGGTATTCAATCTGATGGGTTACGATGGTGACTATGAACATGGAAAATCAAGAAGAGTAGGCTATGCAAGCCTTACCGGTTCCTCTGCCATACTTATCTCAAGTGCATCTCCAACCAGAAGTCCGGGTTAGATAGATTCTCAAGCCACATCTCATCTGGGATCATAGGAATCTTTGAAAGAAGAACCTATAATTATGCCAAATACATCATGAACTGCCTTTGCGATTATGTATAAGTGCAAAACGAGACAAGATGTTCTTGTTCCATCAGTTCCTCCAACTGATGATCAATGAACAAATTCCCGAAGTGGAGAGAGAAGGTGATATAGGTGTACAGAGCCATTTGAGCAAATCCTTCTTAATAAACTGAAAGGGTAGTATGAAGGAGGAGGTGTGGACATGTTTCCTCATGTACTGGATATGAATGAGGACATTCCTCAGGAGCTCTGCTGTGGTTGAGGAACCACAAACTGAAAGCTCATCAGCCCCATCTGCCACACACTCCCAACATCAAACACCACAACACACTTCACCCAAATCACCCCAACAAGAATCACAGCCACCCCCTTCACCCATCCACTTGACATCTTCATGTGAGAATACTGAACCCATCTCTCTTTGCCAATCACCAACATCAATCAACACTGCTTCTACTGAAGTAGTTGGTCAGGATAGAACTCAACCTTTACTCCCCCACACTCACCAATCTCCATAACTTTTGTTGATACGGTGCCACAAAGCCCATATCACCTCCACTACCTACTGAACCAATCACCTCTCCTAATCCTACTAACATTGAAGAGGGTGATGAAGTTGAAGGAGGTACGACTGAAGAAGTTTGTCTGGAAGTTGAAGGACAGACTGATGAGATGGTAGAGCAGGAGGAGGGTGATTATGTTGAAATAACTGCTTACAAAGAGGAATGATCTAAGGAGAGGAGATCAATGTAAGCAAATGCTACCTCGTGGCTCAGTACA
>CM046435.1:18267567-18382567 GCA_025506505.1 Flaveria sonorensis | reverse complement strand
ATCATTGTTTTCCAAAAACCATAATTGGTTGGAGAGAGGGTAAAACCAACCTTGTGAGATTGTTTCTCAGTTGTAAAAAAAACTGCAAGGCCATTGTAAGCCGAAAATTGTGAGATTGTTTCTCAATCGTAGAAAAAGCTGCAAGTGAAGCCATTGTAAGCCAAAAGAGAGTAGGGTTAGGGTTGGAGAAGTTTGGCGGCATTAGGGTTAGGGTTGGAGGGGTGCGATGGCAGTAGGGGTTGAGGCTGGATGGATGGTGGTGATGGCAATAGGGTGGATGGCAGCAGGGATGTGGCGGTGGCAGGATATTTTAGGGTTAGGGTTTAACTTGGCATACCAAGTTAAACTTTTTATTGTGAATTGTATTGTGTATTGTTAATAATGATTACAAGGGATATAAATAGAGTACATATTTACACTTTACAAACCCTCTAGTATATAATACTAATTACTGAGTACATAAACTGCTTAATAATTATGTATATAGAGGGAACCATCACTAAGCTAAACCCTAAGGCCCATTGGTCATGTACTAGGCTCTCATAAATTAATAAATATAATCTAACAGTACCCTTTATGAATGGTTTGAAACATCTCAACCATGTAACATTAAAAATTTAGAGAAAACAAGAATACCTTAAAAGTCTACTTTTTATGGCACACAACCTCACAAATCAATTTATCAATGATATATTTGTAATCAATTAGCGTATTACTTATCTTTTTTTTTTAACGGCAAATCTACCTAACTCCTAAATTATACCAATATACACCATGCTTGGAATTGAACCCAGGACCTCCAGTCTATTAATTTTTTAATACCATGAGCATCACTTGCTGTAATCATAAAAAGGCTAGAAAAGTAAGAAAAAGGGACATGAAAATTAGCAAACTCTATTATAAACAATTGGTAGATGATGTGTGCTCTAATTTGAATAATGGCAATTAAATGCTCTGCCTCTCCATGTGAATTAATCTGGTGATTTGGCGCATAGCATCATAAAAATATGTGCAATTTGAAACAAAAATTATCAGAACCTGAGAAAAGTGAGGACTCTTATTTGCTGCAGCGCTGTCGACTTCTGCGATATTCAAGACTTGATAGGAAAAGTCAAAGAGCTCAAAATGAAGTTGCTGACCAAGCAAGTATATTATTGTGCAACCACCCCATGCCACTGAATCCCCCAGCATTTCATGGTTGTTTGGGGGTACCTGCATACAATCTTCAAGGTATTCCTGCAATTAAACATAAATTACTGATACAGTAGCTGAAAAGGATACAAGTACCAGGTCTGTAGTGTATATGTACGAGGACCAATTGTGTCAACTTTGTTTTTTGTAAGGTGTAGAGTTGTAATAGTTCACCTCTTAATAGTTCGTTAATAGGCGGGCGATTTAACCGTTTTCTTTTATACTTTCACATAGATAGAGTTCTTGTTCTTTCCTTTTGTAATCGTTCGTACTTTCATAGTGAAATCATTTGCATTCTTGAGTTGATTGTTGTGTGATCGATTGCTTCGAGTTCATAATCTTCGGTGTAGATTGGTTTAATCTTTCTACAATTGGTATCAGAGCCTGGTTCGGCTCGTGGGTTGAAGATTCAAGTGTCAAAGTGAAATTCGATTGAAGAATGGGATCAACGAAGTTCGAAATCACGAAATTCGATGGCAAGAATGATTTTGGGCTATGGAGAGTGAAGATGCGAGCGCTGTTGGTGCATCAGGGGGCGTTGTTGATGCGCTGAAAGGAGAAAATGGCTTGCCAGCAACTCCATCAGCAAAGAAAAAAAGGATATCTTGGAAAAGGCTCACAGTGCCATTATTCTGAGTCTCGGAGACAGAGTTCTCAGGGAGGTATCAAAAGAGACATCAGCCGGTGGGGTGTGGTCAAAGCTTGAAGGGCTGTACATGACTAAGTCTCTGGCTAATCGGCTGTATCTCAAGAAAAGACTATACGTTTCAATTGGCTCCTAGTAAGTCAATTGAGGATCATGTGGATGAATTTAATAAGTTGGTGATTGATCTTGAGAACATTGATGTTGAATTAGAAGATGAAGATCAAGCAATCATCTTCTTGGCTTCATTGCCACAAACGTATGATCACTTTGTTGACACTCTCATGTTTGGGAGGGAGTCAATGGAAGAGGTGTTGGCTGCCATAAATTCAAAAGAATTGAAGCGAAGGTCTAATGTCAAGGATGATGCTGATGATGGCTTATTCGTGAGGGGAAGACCTGAATCTAGAACTTCTAGAGGCAGGTCAACTTCAAGATCGAAGTCCAGGTTCAAGAGGAGATGTTATATCTGTAATTTTGATAAACATCTGAAAAGAGAATGCCCAGATAAACGAAAGAAATAAGCCAACCATCATCAGCATAGAACTCAAGGTAGTATGTCTGTTGATAGTAGCCTTGATGGTTATAACAGTGATGATGTCCTGATGGTGTCTAGAGGTCAGATAGATCAAGATTGGATCATGGACTCTGGCTGCTCCTATCATATGACCCCAAGAAGGGAATTCTTCTCAGAATTGAAGATGGTGGAGTTAGGAAATGTACAACTAGGTGATAACAGACCATGTATGATCAAAGGCATTGGTTCTATCACACTCAAGTTGGAGAGTGGGGTGGAGTTCACTCTTGATCAGGTTAGGTACATACCTTAACTCAAGAGGAACCTCATCTCACTGGGTACTCTTAAAAGCCAAGGCTGCAATGTAAGTCTCAAGAATGGGAAGGTGAAAGTAATCAAGGGGTCATTGGTTATGTTGTCAGGCTCAAGAAAGGAGAACATATATGTTCTTGATGGTACTGTCATATGTGATGTTGCATCAGTTGCTGATGTCAATAGGATGAACACTGCAGTGTTGTGGCACAAGAGAATGGGCCACATGAGTGATCAGGGATTGACAGAACTGAGGAAGCAAGAAATCATCACAGGAGTTAGTGGCTGTGATGTGGGATTCTGTGAGCATTGTGTGTTGGGCAAGTCAACAAGACAAGGGATGTTCTTGAATACATTCTTGCTGACTTATGGGGGCTGCAAGAACTAATTCTCTTAGTGGAGGAAGATACTTCTTGTCTATCATCTATCATTGATGATAGATCAACAAAGATGATAGACAAGAAAGGTTTGGGTATATATTCCTAAGCATAAGGATGAAGCATTCTTGAGGTTTAAAGAATGGAAGTAGCTGGTTGAAACACAGACAGAGAAAAGGGTTAAGAAACTAAGAACTGATAATGGTATGGAGTTTTGTAGTTCTTTGTTTAATCAGTTTTGTAAAGAACATGGCATTAGTAGGCATTTGACTGTGCCATACACCCCTCAGCAAAATGGATTAACTGAGAGGATGAATAAGACCTTGCTTAACAAGGTCAGGTGCATGTTGTCTGACTCAGGGATGCCAAAGTCCTTTTGGGCAGAGGCAGTGACAACTGCAGCCTATCTTGTTAGCAGGTCTCCTTCATCAGCTATCAATATGAAGACTCCTATGGAGGTGTGGACTGGTGTTAAACCTGATTGCAGTCATTTGAGGGTGTTTGGTTCTTTAGCCTATGCTCATGTTAAGAAAGACAAACTTGATCCTAGAGCTCAAAGATATGTGTTGCTAGGCTACCTGAGGGTGTAAAAGGCTACAGATTGTGAAGGATTAATATGGTAGTCCTAAGGTAATAATCAGCAGAGATGTGGTCTTCAGGGAAGAGGTAGTTTATAATGATCTGTTTGAAAAGAAGAAAGAACAGGAGGAACTGGTAGATGGTGTTCAAATTGAGGTGGAGCCTAAAGCTTCCGAAGGCAGAGCTTCCGAAGGCATTTTCAAAACTTCTGAAAGTTTTTCCAAAGCTTCCGAAGGCAGTTCCAAATCTTCCGAAGGTAGTTTCAAGTCTTCCGAAGGTAGTTTCAAATCTTTCGAAGGTATTTCCAAATCTTCCGAAGGTGTTTCTAAATCTTCCGAAGGTATCTCTAAAACTTCCGAAGGTATTAAAGTTTCTTCCGAAGGTACTTTTGAAGTAGGGGAAAGCTCACAGCAGGGTTCTCACTCTTCACTTCATAAGGAATAGCTATGAAAGTTGTGTATATTTCAAGTGCTACAAGCCTGGTGAGATAGCAAAGAAGATCTTGGGTATGGAAATTTCAAGGGATTTTGTCAATCAGAGGTTGTTCTTGACTCAAACCAGCTACATAGATAAAGTGTTAACTCAATACTCAATACATGGTAGCAAGTATGTGCAGACACCTTTGGGTCAACACTTTAAGCTTTCATCAAATGATTCTCCTACTCAAGAGGAAGATGCTAGAAGGATGCAGAAGGTACCCTATGCTAATGTTGTTGGTAGCTTAATGTACTTGATGGTCTGTACCAGGCCAGATATTGCATATGCTGTAAGCATTGTGAGCAGGTATTTGTCAAATCCAGGTAAACTTCATTGTGAGGCAATGAAGTGGATTTTGAGGTATCTAAATGGTACAAGGCATGTGGGATTAGTCTTTGGTAATTGTCAAGGTTCAAAGCCTAGTATACTTGGTTATGTTGATGCTGATTTTGCTAAAGATCTTGATAAAGGCAGATCCACCACTGGGTATGTTTTCAAGGTGTTTAGAGGTGTTGTGAGCTGAAAGTCTTCTCTTCAGCATGTGGTTGCTTTGTCAACTACTGAGGCTGAGTATATTGCACTTACTGAGGCTGTAAAGGAATCTCTTTGGTTGAAGGGTTTTGTATTTGAATTGGGAGTAGAGTTAGTTGATACTTTGGTTCTCTGTGACAATCGAGGTGCATTGAGTTTGTCAAAGAATCAAGTATATCATGAACGAACTAAGCATATCAATGTCAGATTACATTTTATCCGAGAGGTCATTCAGTCTAAGGAGGTAAGGGCTGATCATGTTGTTACAGAGGATAATGCGGCAGATGCATTAACCAAGGTTCCAGGATCCAAGTTTACCAGGTGCTTGGAGATATTGGATGTGAGCTAGGAATTGGTCATGTACTAAGGTGGAGAATGTAGCGTATATAGTACGAGGACCAATTGTGTCAACTTTGTTTTTTGTAAGGTGTAGAGTTGTAATAGTTCACCTATTAATAGTTCGTTAATAAGCGGGCGATTTAACCGTTTTCTTTTGTACTTTCACAAAGATAGAGTTCTTGTTCTTTCCTTTTGTAATCGTTCGTACTTTCATAGTGAAATCATTTGCATTCTTGAGTTGATTGTTGTGTGATCGATTGCTTCGAGTTCATAATCTTCGGTGTAGATTGGTTTAATCTTTCTACAAGGTCAAATGTGTATTTTAATATGAAACAACTTAAATCATTTTATTAAAAGTTAATTGATAATTTTTTTTATTTGTACTGGTAATTTATTAATATAAAAAAAATTAGATGATACACCAACTCCCCTGACCCATTGAAGTTAACAGTGATGGTCACTTACTATCTGGAGACCACTAAAAATACGATAAAAATCCTTTGATGTGGTAATGTCAATGAATCCAGTCTTTGGCGCAGCACTCCATTTGGTGCAATATTTATCAAGTGCAGCACTTGTGAAAGCAAGAGCATACTCAAGCACACTTCCAGTGTTTAAGTTAGCCTTATACAATAAATCTGCAACGAGCAAACAATTGACGTTTAAAAATATTCCAAGATTACTGGATATAAAGAAGACCAATACACAAAGCAACAATATCATTATACGGAATACGGATTGTCTACTGTTAGCATACCAGCAGCTTCAGCCTGTTTTGACATTGTGTGGAAGGGTGTGGGATTTACATGGTTGCTTGAAACAGTAGCAGCAGTAGCCAACTTGAAGAGCGTGACAATAGGGCTATTTCCGTCTTCTTGTGATTGTAGTATTTGACCATCTGTACCAGGTATTAACCCTAACCACGAGGCTACTTGCATGAACTGAGTCGTGTCAACTTCTCTCTGTTCAACATCAGTATCCGAAGAACAAGAAGCAAGTGTTTATTTGTCATAATTATTTTAAAAAGATAGTAACTAGATATAGCTATATACACTGTTGTTGAGTTTCTTAAGGCATATATAGCTTTCATACCTATATTAACAATGGATCGAACAAAAAGAAAATGACCACTTACCAAAACAATATCAAGCAGCCCCATCCAATATAAAGCACTTCCAACCTCCTTAATCCCATGTAAAATCTCTGTTTTAAGTTCTGTTTTGGATTGCCACTTCAGAAGTTCTTTCACAAGCCTCATACACCCTAAGCAAAGAATATTTCAAACAGGACCAGTTAAGATTTTCTAACTCCTTATAATCAAATTCAACGCATTAATTGTTTATATACCTGTAACACCACCATCAAATGGGAGCAAACCGATAGACTTTGGCAGTGCCTCTTGCAATCCAGTTATCATTGGTTCAAGAGTTGTTATCTGAAACAGTTTCAGCAAACCATCTAATTTAGCATGGTCAATCCTGATTTAAGTATTATGATAATACGGTTGTATGCATCAATTTATACACAGAAGTAAAACCGAACGAATAAAAGAAACAAGGTATTTCATATTTATGCAATAATATGTAAGATAGATACATCTCACAATGCTTTTAATTCTACATTTTTACCATATCCACATTGGTGCATGATGGAAAATATAACTACAATTATGTAGATACCTTAGTTGAAATATGATCCAGTAGTGCTCGAATAAGCCATGGCAGGGATCTAGTACCCAGAAGACGTACAATGGAGAACATGTGAGGTAGCCCAAAGAATCCATTATGCAATCGAGCAAAGCTTTGGTGCGCTGAGTTCAACTCCTAAAATCCCACAAAGTAATGTAAGTAAAATGAAAACAACATCCATATAATGATGACTTTATGTAGTAATTTCTTACTGGAGTTCCACAATAGAAGTTTGGCTTGCCATATGGAACTGATGGTTTCTGAACAGGAGCAGATGGTACTCTTGATGATCGAACAAAGCGTTGAGTTGTATTACAACAGAATGAAGTTTGGCAAAAAATCATTTTGCATCTCTGTCCAGATCTATGATAAAGAAAATGTAGTGTTACAGGATGACCAAACTACCCTTCCTATATTTATATTCTATTCAAGTAAAATACATCACCTATGGAAATCAGCCGTAAGAGAGGTTTAGAGGAACTAATTATCAATAATCAGAATTCAACAGAGAACGATAAGTGAGACATGTAACAGCACGAGGCATTTTATTTAAATAATAATAATAATAATAATAATAATAATAATAACAATAATAATAATAATAACGGTGACGGTGAGGTGTCGGTGTCGGTGTCGGTGTCGGTGTCGGGGTCGGTGTCGGTGTCGGTGAAAATGACAGTGACAGGAGTTAATTACATGAAAGGTTCCTGTGGTAAGGCCTTCACTTTTGGTCTGTAAGTATGAGAATTACAAGGAAGATACAAAAGTACGTACGATTGTTACCAAATAGGTCCCTAAGTATATGAAACTACAAGGAATTAGAGGCGGCGATGTTGAAATGGGCGACAGCAGCTTGAAGATATATATATATATATATACACACACGCACGCACGGACGAACGCACGGACTTCCGCCCGCCCCGCGCGCGCGCACACATACATACATACATAATACATACATACATACATACATACATACATATATATATATAGACACACACGCACGGACAAACGCCACGGACGCCCGCCCGCCCGCGCGCGCGCGCGCACACACATACATACATACATACATACATACATACATACATACATACATACATACATATATTATATATATTATATATATATATAGAGAGAGAGAGAGAGAGAGACTTTGCAAGATTATGAGATGAGAAAGAGACTTTCTAAGATCAAGAGATGAAAAAGGGACTTTGTAGACCATGGCAGTGTAATGGGGGGGTTAAGAAAGTTGTGGCCGGCCTAGGTTAAGAAAGAAAGGAGGAGAAGAAGAGTGGGGTGGGTCCTATTTCTATATTATATTAATTTTCTTATTTTAACTTAAGTTATTGTAAGCCAGTTTTAAATATTTAATAGAAAAGTTAAACCTCATCCATTCGAAGGACCTTTATGTATTGATCATGCATACTTTGGACCTTTCTTGTAATTTCGCATATTAGGAACCAAAAGTAAAATCAGAGCGCACAAGGACCTTCCATGTAATTAACTAATAATACCAACAATAATAATATTATTAATAATATAGTAATAATTGTTAGGTATCTTTACGCAGCGGAAATAAACACAAAACACTCGTACGCACACGAAAGCAATAAGAACACGAGAATTTAACGTGGTTCGGCTGTGTGACCTACGTCCACGGGCTGCAACTAGGGTTTTTTCTTTATTTGCTCAGTACAAAGATTACAAATGCATGACATGGATATATATAGAGACTAATTAGGGTTAACAACTTAATGAACAAGAAAACTTAAACATGGGCCCAAGCCCAAAGCCTTCACAAACCCAACAATCTCCCACTTGAAGGCTTTGCGATAAATTCTAGCCCGCCATTCAAGTACATAGCAACCAGTCGTCTAGTAACTTCAGTAATCTTTAAACAAGTCTTCCAAGCCTCCAGTTCCCAAAGAACAAGCTAAGACTCCATCACATCTCCTAGTTGCAGCAACCCCTCATCATCAAGTACCAGAAGGGCCAGTTGAAGCTCTCCCGAGCTCCACTCAGTCGTGGCAAGTTCCACAGCGACCCATCCTCTGTCTCAACTGGTTTACACGATCCACCAGATTCAGAGATACACCGAGAACCACTAACAGTCTCCAAATTGAGCAAACAATCACCAGGAGAGAATTTTCTAGTCTTAGTCTTCAAAACCCAACGATTCTTCTTGACTGTACCCGAAACATGCCCCATGCTCCCACTGTCACAAAATCCTCTGACTGGTTTAGACTTCTGACCCCATTCAGCTACAATCTCTGCTCCAGACTTCATGTTTGCAAAATGAACTCTCTTAGCAGCAGATTTTAGCGAACCCGACTTTGACTTGCTTAACCGGGTTGATCAATCCCTCAGCAGGTACCTCCACCATGTACAATGACCAATGCTTATCACCACGAGCAATCACCCGGTTTCCACTGATTACCCTCCATTTACCATCACCAAACCTGACTTCCAATCCTTGTTCATCCAGTTTACTAACAGAAATTAATTTCTTCTTCAACCCGGAATCACCTTGACATTCTTCAGGTTCCATGTAGTTCCCAATGGAGTCACCAAATCAATATCACCCATGCCCATTACATCAAGCATTCTGCCATCGGCGAGACGTACCTTCCCAAAATCGCCTGTTTTCAGATTCACCATCATTTCACCGCTGTGTACGGCGTGAAACGAAGAACCAGAATCCAAGATCCAAGAGTCCACACTGTTTTCAGCCTCAAGGATTAACACGTCACCATCATTGACATCCTCAGCAGCAGTGTTCAGACCTTTCTTTGGACATTGACTCTTAATGTGTCCATCTTCGTTGCAGTTCCAGCACCTCACATTTTTCTGAGTCCGAGTTGAACTCTTTCCCCGACTCCCACTGCCTCGGCTATTTTCCCTTCCTCTGCCAACATGTAACATCTCAGAAGATGATCCAACATTTGCACTTTTCAGACGTGTGTCTTCACCTATCACAATGTCTCGGATCTTTTCAAATGTCATTTCGTTAGCCCCCATAGAATTTGTAACAGCAGTTACAGTCCCGGACCAACTGTCAGGCAGTGAAGATAGCAACACCAGAGCTCGAGTCTCATTATCGAATTTTATTCCCACTGATTCTAATCTGGTAAGAATAGACATCAGATCATTAATGTGAGAGGTGACTGAGCTTCCCTCTTTCATGCTCGTCATGAACAGTTCCCTCATCAAGAACAGCAGACGGCTTTTCATACATATTTGACAGAGCCAACATCATACCACTTGCAGTGGTTTCTTTCATGATGTTAAAAGCAAAGCTCTTCGTCAAAGATAACATAATAACCGCTCTAGCTTTCTTGTCCTTGGAATTCCAAACTGTTTCTTCAGCTTTCTCCATACTCTCTGGTTTCTTTTCCAGTACCATATCCAAATCCTTTTGACATAATAATGCTTCTATTTGCATTTTCCACCAACCAAAATCAGTGCCATTGAACTTTTCGATCACAGCCTTCCCGTCTTCAGCCATAATAGCAAAACAGAGACAAGTCTTCAAAAAACAAGCGCGCTGAACAGTTGATAACCAGTCAACAAAAGGATAGACAAACCAGATCCGGTACTTCCAACCAAAACCCTAGGCGGCGGCGCAGAAACCCTAGGTGACGGCGGCGACGGCAGAAACCCTAGACGGCGGCGACGGCAGAAACCCTAGACGGCGGCGGCGGCGCAGAAACCCTAGGCGGCGGTGGCTGCTGCGCAGAACCCTAGGCGATTGCGGCGGCGGCGGCGGTAGAAACCCTAGGTACACGGCGGCGTGTTTCGTACGAAATCTTCAAGAGCCTGATGCTCTGATACCAGTTGTTAGGTATCTTTACGCAGCGGAAATAAACACAAAACACTCGTACGCACACGAAAGCAATAAGAACACGAGAATTTAACGTGGTTCGGTCTGTGTGACCTACGTCCACGGCTGCAATTAGGGTTTTTCTTTATTTGCTCAGTACAAAGATTACAAATGCATGACATGGATATATATAGAGACTAATTACGGTTAACAACTTAATAAACAAGAAAACTTAAACATGGGCCCAAGCCCAAAGCCTTCACAAACCCAACAATAATAATAACTCAAGAAATTACCCAACATCTATATTTGAAAGTGATATAAAGATAAGACGGCAGAGGAAATGTAAACTATTTAACCTGAGAAGCAAGTCGACTTGAGTAAGAAACAAGAGAGACGTTTTCCAACATCTCACTTAGCATGATACTAAAAGAATCTATAGTGAGATCCCGAGACAAGAATTCATGAGTCATTTGTAAGATTTCCAATAGTTTCTCCAACTCCTGGATAAAAGTTTACAAAGTCATCATATAAAAAAAATCAGAATATACCCATTACAAAGATTTTATAGAAAATGATAAGATATTATTACTTACAACTATAGCACACAAATCCTGTGATTCGAAACGATCAAATAAAAACTCAAGGTTGTCTCTAAATAATTTGTTCATCCTCTCAGCAATCAAACTCCTCAAATTGATTGTCCGTCCAAGTAACTGTAACTACAAATAATTAGGAGTGTCGCTTCATGGACTACATATGCACATCTTTTTTTTTAATCTACTATCAGAGCACTTTTCTAAACACCATCTATGTGCATCTATATGGAATCAAATTTTAATAGAAAAAGGCCTTACAGCCAACCCACTCTATGATACAAAAAGGAATAAACAAAAAATGGACATCTTGAGTATTCTTGCCTTGACTCTTTTCATGTTGAGGAGGGCAGTAAATCTCATTGGGCGAACAGAAAACTTCTCTCCATTATCCAATGTGAAAAGGAATGAGGGATCAAGGAGCTCACTGAAAAAATTCATAATCCATTGGTTAAAACTAAATTTCTAGATCCTTTTTGCAAAGCAAAACATGCAAAGTAAAGGAAAGAGAATACCAAGCAGCCCAACTTTTGTAGTGCGTAAATATAGCTTCACATAATCTCGACACAAATATATCAAAACAGTTATCCACCTGCCAAAAAAATTAAAAGAATGTATATGCACCCGTTCTGTAGTTATCTAGAAAGTCAAACACAAGGTAAAATCAAGCAAAATAAACTCATTTCCTAAATTACCTCAGCTTCTATCTCATCATAGAGAAACCGCTGCTTGAGCACAACAAGGGCATGCTGAGCAGAATCATTGTATATGTCAAATGGCATCAAAACACTTTCAAGAAGACCACCATTTTGCGACTCCAATACATAATCCACTAACATCCAAGGAAGAGAGCAGTCGATAGGAAACTGCAAATACAGGTAACACACAAAATTTCACATATTACCCACTTGTGACCCAGACCCATTTTGACCGGTTACCAACTTGCCCATTTTCCCAAATAATTTTTCGATAGTTTCGTCAATATGCCTACTTAAACTTACAAGTGCTGAAATTTCTTATGCACTTCTTAGAGGTCATGATCAGGGATACAAGTTCTTGGAGACAGCGGATTAAGGTTAAGGACTTTTAAGGGAGTGTATAGACCTGTCTTAGATTTGTCACGAGGCTATAGTTTTTCCTATAATGTGTTTGCCTTAGCCTTAGTCTTGTCTTTTCATTGTCTTGGTGTATAGACTTTTTTACGGGAGTGTTTAGGTACTTTCAAGGGAGTTAGTGCTACATTGTCTTGACTCTATTCTTTTACATGTTGCTACTATAGTTTTCTTACCACCTCATGCTAGCGATAGTTTACTAATATCATTATTAGCACTTTTGTATGGTTGTTGCTTTGATTCTCTGTGTCACATTGTATCTTACCTTGATTACCGTGTTGTGTTGTACATGTTAAAAATGGATTTTTAGAGTCGAAGTCTCACTCAAAGCAGCCTCTCTACCCGTTGGGTTAGAGGAATGGTTTATCCCCATCCTAACCTCCCTTATTAGACTATATAAAATTATTGTAGACCAAAGGGTATGCATATGTAATATTGTTCTCTCTATACAGGACCACTATGTAACCCTATATCACAATTAATATACAATACTAATCATGGTTTATCTTGGTATCAGATAAAAGTTCCAAAATCCTAGCCGTCGGCCATAAAAGTCGTTGAAAGCTCTAGCCGCCAGCCACAAAAGTTGTTGAAACCGTAGCCACCAAAGTTACTACAAGACCGAATTACAAGAGACCACCAGCACCATTATGTTCGGACAAACTATCCGAGCCAAGCCACCAAATTTTAGCATCACCACAAGACGTTGCCGCCCTTTTTCTCCCCTACACGTTAAACCAAGTGCCTCTAATCACTACTATGCTAGCTTAGTCGCACTGTTCCAACGCCAAAACACACTACACCGCCGCTCCCTGCCACTATCGGCCATTATGTGACCAAACCTTTAGTCGACGACTAAAATCCAAATCTGTTCTTTTTTCTTGTTGATTCAACTCATGTCACATTTAACCTCGTCCTCACCATCCATACCAATCTCCACCACTTTCCCTAACACCGCCTACATCCTTTCCCAGCCTCTCATTCACCCCACCCCCACCACCACCTCCTCCTCGTACATACCCCATAATCTGCTTCTAAACCGCAAATAATGGTCCCTTTCCAACCTTCAACTAATCACATTACTACTAACCCAACCCCACCTACTAAACCAACTTTTATAATTGCTAACAAACATCTGGAATAGCATGAAACCATGGCAAAAGGGTACTCCACGCTTAACATAAAACAAAACATGGACTCTTGTTCTCCATGTCCCTAACTCTAGTTATAAGGGGTTTACATATTAATAGAGAGACAAAATGGCACCATCACTCACTACTGATTTGGACTTATTGCAAAAAGGGTTCATAGGCTCCTCAGGCTTAGTTTCATCGCGTCTCAACAACTATTCATACCCTTGGTTTCACAGGTTCCAAGACAGATCCTTCATTATTTACAAGCCTGTTTTAACATATTGGCACAACATTCTCTATAAAGGACCTCATGCTCTTAAAAAGGCATTGAGATTATTCCTCAAGGTCCTAACATCATCCTATATCAAAACAAATATATTTTGGAGCTTCTCAAAAAGTTTTCAGACTCCAAGCTTATGTCGTCACCTATACTACATCTCACACACTCTCTCTAGGTGAAAGTTCTTAGTTAAATATCAATCAATTGTTGGTGCCCTTAATACGTTACACTTTCTCGACCCAACATCACATTTGTAGTAACTAGTAAATAAGGAGTGCCAATTTATACATGCCCCTGCCAAAAACCGTTGGTCTACAATTAAACAATTCTATGTTATCTACATGGCATTGTTGACCATGGTCTGCTTATCAAAAACAATTATGGATCAACACTTGATGCGTTCAAGGATGTTCATTGACGTAACAATTCACTGATGGATTTGTCTTCTATTTGACGTCTATTTGGGTTCCAACCTTATCACATGAAATGCACGCCGACACAATGGTTGAACTTGCCTGCTAGAAGCTCTCCTTCGTGAACTTTGAGTTGCAAACTTCAACTCCTGTTGGTTAATATTGATCGGGTCAAGTCGGGTCAAGTTACGGGTCACAGGTCTAATATTTAAGTCACAGGTTTTATTTAAATTATGTAGCATGTTTTAATTTTGAAAGAGTCTAGATAGTGGAGTAGTGGGTGTTAGTGGGTCTATTTTATAGGAGCACTAAGTCACTAACCCATGTTTACATGTTTTCTTAGTCTATTTATATGTATGTATTGCAAGTAATGAAATGCAAGAGTTAAGAGTATAATCTTGGGCCTGAAACCAACATTTGGTATTAGAGCACAAGGTTAAGAAAAGAGTGTCGTTTTGAGAGTCGGTTTCGGGAGGAGAAGCAGCCCTTGGCTGTAGGGCTAAAGAAGAAAAAGTCGCACAAGCAAGTCAAAGATATGAAAAGTAAAATCGAAGGTAAGAGGGCAACTTTGGGGTTGGCTGTTGTGGTTAGATCGAGAAAAAAAAAGCAAGCAGGTGATTTTTGAGAAAAAAAAAAGAAAGGAAAAATAGCAATCGAGCAGGAAATCACACAAGAAGGCATGGGAATTATTGTAAGCAGCCAACCAAGCATATCAAAAAAGTCATAGCCGCGATCGCGAAATCAAGAAAGAAGGTAAAAGCAAATGGAAACTGATTTGCTTTTTAATTAATAGCAGAAAGAAAGGGTAGCAAGGAGGTCGAGCAAGCAGACGCATCATTTTTTATGAACCAAGGAGGCTGCTGATTTTTGTGCAACCAAAACTTAATTACGCCAGCAGGGAGGTCGATGAATTAACCAAGCAAGAACCATAGCATGCTGGAGAATTTTTTTGATCGCAGCAAGTGCCGGCAAGCAACCTTGTCATTTTTGCAAGAAATCAAGAAAGAAATGCAAGTGTTTGGCCTTAGTTTCGGGGCTGAAACAGTGACCAAATCACGACTGATTACAATGGTAGGAACTACAAGAATAAGGCAACAAGCGGGACAACGGTTCGGTGATTCCGGATTCGGTTTTGAGGCTGATGGTTACAAAAGAATTGGATGTTTATAAGTATTGTTGAGGTGTGAAGGCCTTTGGGCTTTTGGATGGAGTTACGAGCCTGGCCCATTGAAGCTTCTTAAAACCCTAATTATCTCTATATATAGAGAATGTCATTGTATTGTAATCTTGTCCCTTGAGCTTAACAAAATACCTAGTTGCAGAGAGTGGACGTAGGTCATCTTGACCGAACCACTATAAATTCTCGTGCTCTTATTGCTTTTGTGTGCATACAAGTGTTTGTTTTTATTTCCGCTGCGTAAAGAACCAAACAACTGGTATCAGAGCATCAGGCTCTTGATTACTGTTTGAAGATTTCGTACGAAACACGCCTAGGGTTTCTGCACCACCACCGCCGCCTAGGGTTCTGCGCCGCCGCCTAGGGTTCTGCGCCGCCGCCTAGGGTTCTGCGCCGCCGCCGCCTAGGGTTTTGTGCCGCCGCCGGCTAGGGTTCTGCGCCGCCTCTGCCACCTAGGGTTCTGCGCCGCCGCCTAGGGTTTCTACCGTCGCCGCCGTCACCTAGGATTTCTACGCCGCCGCCTAGGGTTTTGGTTGGAAGTACCGGAGCTGGTTTGTCTATTCTTTTGTTGCCTGGTTATCAACTATTTAGCGTGCCTATTTCTTTTGGTTTTTATCTCTGTTTTGCTATTATGGTTGAAGACGGGAAGACTGTGATCGAAAAGTTCAATGGCACTGATTTTGGTTTGTGGAAAATGCAAATAGAAGCATTACTGTGACAAAAGGATTTGGATATAGTACTGGGAAAAAAACCGGAGAGTATGAAGAAAGCTGAAGAAGCAGTTTGGAATTCCAAGGACAAGAAAGCTAGAGCGGTTATTATGTTATCTTTGACGAAGAGCGTTGCTTTTAACATCATGAATGAAACCACTACAAGTCGTATGATGTTGGCTCTATCAAATATGTATGAAAAGCCGTCTGCTACTAACAAGTTGTTCTTGATGAGGGAACCTTTCATGATAAGAATGAAAGAGGGAAACTCAGTCACCTCCCACATTAATGATCTGATGTCTATTCTTACCAGATTAGAATCAGTGGGAATAAAATTCGATTATGAGACTCGAGCTCTGGTGTTGCTATCTTCACTGCCTGATAGTTGGTCCGGGACTGTAACTGCCGTTAAAAATTCTATGGGGGCTAACGAAATGACATTTGAAAAGATCCGAGGCATTGTGACAGGTGAAGACACGCGTCTGAAAAGTGCAAATGTTGGATCATCTTCTGACATGTTACATGTTGGCAGAGGAAGGGAAAATAGCCGAGGCAGTGAGAGTCGGGGAAAGAGTTCAACTCGGACTCGGAAAAATGTGAGGTGTTGGATCTGCAACGAGGATGGACATGTTAAGAGTCAATGTCCAAAGAAAGGCTCTGTTGAGGATGTCAATGATGGTGATGTGTTAATTCTTAAGGCTGAAAACAGTGTGGATTCTTGGATCATGGATTCTGGTTCTTCGTTTCACGCCGTACACAACGGTGAAATAATGGTGAATCTGAAAATTGGCGATTTTGGGAAGGTACGTCTCGCTGGTGACAGAATGCTTGATGTAATGGGCATGGGTAATATTGATTTGGTGGCTCCATTGGGGACTACATGGAACCTGAAGAATGTCAAGGTGATTCTGGGTTTGAAGAGGAAATTAATTTCTGTTAGTAAGTTGGATGAAAAAGGACTGGAAGTC
The DNA here is from genome assembly GCA_025506505.1 of Flaveria sonorensis. Lineage (NCBI taxonomy): Eukaryota > Viridiplantae > Streptophyta > Magnoliopsida > Asterales > Asteraceae > Flaveria > Flaveria sonorensis. The sequence goes on along the minus strand of CM046435.1, from coordinate 18,365,704 downwards.
AAGTTTGGTGGTGGTAAATGGAGAGTAATCAATGGGAACCAGGTGATTGCTCGTGGTGATAAGCATGGGTCATTGTACATGGTGGAGGTACCTGCTGAGGGACTGATCAACCCGGTTAAGCAAGTCAAAGTCGGGTTCGCTAAATCTGCTGCTAAGAGAGTTCATTTTGCAAACATGAAGTCTGGAGCAAAGATTGTAGCTGAATGGGTCAGAAGTCTAAACCAGTCAGAGGATTTTGTGATAGTGGGAGCATGGGGCATGTTCCGGGTACAGTCAAGAAGAATCGTTGGGTTTTGAAGACTACGACCAGAAAATTCTCTCCCGGTGATTGTTTGCTAAATTTGGAGTGTTAGTGGTTCTCGGTGTATCTCTGAATTTGGCGGATCGTGTAAACCAGTTGAGACAGAGGATGGGTCATTGATGGAATTTGCCACGACTGAGTTGGAGCTCAGGGGAGCTTCAACGGGCCCTTTCAAGTAATTGATGAAAAGGAGCCACTGCAACTAGGGGACTTGGATTGAAATCTTAGCTTGTTCTTTGGAATTGGAGGCTTGGAGGATTTCTGTTACTTGAAGATTACCGATAATACTGGATGACAGGGTTGCTTTGTACTTAGATAGCTAGCTGGAGTATTCGCAAGGCCTTCAAATGGGAGATTGTTGAAGTGTGAAGGCCTTTGGGCTTTTGGATGGAGTTATTGAAGCTTCTTAAAACCCTAATTATCTCTATATATAGAGGATGTCATTGTATTGTAATCTTGTCCCTTGAGCATAATAAAATACCTAGTTGCAGAGAGTGGACGTAGGTCATCTTGACCGAATCACTATAAATTCTCTTGTTCTTATTGCTCTCGTGTGCGTACATGTGTTTGCTTTTATTTCCGCTGCGTAAAGATACCTAACAAGTATGATGAGAACGAAAGCAAAGAGCAAGAGCAAGAACAAGTAATAAGAAGCAAGAGCAAGAGAAAGAAAGCGAACAAGAAAGTAAGCAAGTTAGCAAGGAAGACAATTCGAAGTAAGCAAGAAAGATTCGAATTAAGCAAGAAAGTAACAAGATTAGCAAGAAAACCGGTACCTGGTAAAGAAAGAAAGAGCAAGATAACCAAGAAAGAAGCAAGAGAACCGAGAACCGAATCAAGATTAAGGGGGTGAATGTTGGTAAATCTTGATCGAGTCAAGTCGGGTCAAGTTACGGGTCACGGGTCTAATATTTAAGTCACGTGTTTTATTTAAATTATGCAGCAAGTTTTAATTTTGAAAGAGTCTTGATAGTGGAGTAGTGGGAGTTATTGGGTCTATTTTATAGGAGCACTAAGTCACTAACTCATGTTTACATGTTTTTTTAGTCTATTTATATGTATGTATTGCAAGTAATGAAATACAAGAGTTAGAGTATAATCTTGGGCCTGAAACCAACAGCTCCTACCCTATGGTATGACAATCTAGGTGTAACCTACCTTTGAGCTAATCATGTCTTCCATGCAAGGACAAAGCATGTGGAAGTCGATTTTCATTTTGTTACAAAAAAGGATGCTCTAGGAAATCTCCAAGTGCAGTTCATATCAGCAAATAATTAAACTGTTGATGGCTTCTCAAAGCCGTGGCCAACGCTTAGGTTTCTCTTCTTACGATCCAAGTTACAAGTCGTTCCCCGTACTTAGATTGCGAAGTAATATTAGAGTCATTATATAATTATCATAGACGAGGGTATTTATATTTGAAATTATTCTCAATATATAAAGCAACTACGTACCCTACTAAAAACATGATACATACAATACTATTCATGGTTTATCTTCCCTAAATCCTACCAACAGCCCTACTATTAGTGACATTTACTACGTATATTTGGTTGTTTGTTCGTTTAAGTGTGGAAATTTCTTATACTATAATGATATACTGGTGAACTTCCGCGCTTACCTGAATGACACGAGAAGATTCCAAATAAAATTCTCTAAACCATAAGAAACCAAGATCTGTCAATGTTGCAACAGTAACTGAAATTAAAAAGAATAAATAAAAGTTAGTCCAGCTGTTATGTCATCAGTAACTGAAAGCACAATGCTGTAACATAATATGATGTTTTGATTGTTGTAGTATTTACTCTTTTTTGTATATTTTTATTTTGTACTCATCTTCCACTATACACATAAATTTCAAAACCTCAAATTCAATCTTTTCCTTCCACAATCAAACATCAGAATATAAAAAGTATGCATCTATTGTATATTCGACAAAATGAAGGGTATGTTTCGCACAAACCTGAATAGTCTAGAATATGCAGGAAAAAACTAAGCTTGTAGAAAAAGGTTTCCAGTTGTTTCAAATCATTTGCAGGAATATCAGAGCTGCTATTCCCAAATAGTCCACCTGGCTTCCTCATATTACCACCAGATACCACCTCATATATCAAAAACTGCAAGCAATGTACCTGAAGAAATGGAAGATAGGATAACAGATTGTTGATGCTGATTAGAAGAAACAACACTCTGATGATGGGAAAAATTGGGTTTCATCTAACCATATATTTTTGGTACGAGTCTGAAATGTTTTTGGAAGTTTAGGGTGTCACATATGATTACAAAAGCTAAATTATTTCGATAAAAATATTATTAGTTAAATAAAAAGATTCAGAAGGTTTTATACATTGAAATACACTTTTGACTACTTTAAACAATTTAACACGTTTCTTTTTAAGCTGAATCTTTTCCATACTACCTGTTCGGTCTATTAGAGGAACGAATCTAAAATTTTAATAAAAGTTTATGGTGTTGCATATGATTACAAAAGCTATATTATTTCAATAAAAATATTATTAGTTAAATAAAAAGATTTAGAAGGTTTTGTACATTAAAATACACTTTTGACTAATTCAAACAATTTAACACGTTTCTTTTAAGGCTGAATCGTTTCCATTTTACCCGTTTAATCCATTAGAGATACATCATAACCCAAGTCGACCCATTCATAAGTAAATGAGTTGAATTGCTACCTATATAGGCATACAAACATATTTGGTTAAAACAAATCCAAAAGTTCACCTGTGCAGCAGTTGGTGCAACTGCCCTTGGGAAAAAGAAGTTTCCTTTGTTTTCTTCACCTCCATGTTGTGATGCTTGCAGCTCAGATTCAGGCTTGTTAGTGTTAGCCATCCAATCTGCTGAAAGGGTTCGCATATCAGACAAAATCCTGAAAAGTATCAAAAAAGAAACATGTAGATCAATCATTAGAACAAAATCAGTTTTACAGTTAAATTATTTACACAATACAAGCTTAAAAGGTTGATGCTGACCTACAAAGGTCCTTTTTCTTTCTAAATGTGGTACGTAGCATGGCTGCCAATGTGTTTTGAACAAAATCTTGAACTTCAGCATGAACAGTTTCCCATAAGGCATCTGCTACTAATGTGTCACACCTCTGCATCATTGATCCAATGCTTTTTATGTAGCTCACAAGTTCAACTAAAGCTTTCCTCTCATCACCACTGTAGTTAAACCGTACCACCTATGACAAAATTAAAAAATTTGACTCTCATTTGGCGGAAGAGAAAGACAGTATCAATGAAAACACCATCCACAAGTAGCATAGTTCTTCCACATATCAACTAAAAGGGTGTTTGATGTGATGTTGAACAATCATAATCATCCAACCAGCAGTAATAAAACAGGTTGTATATAGAAGTGTATGGATGTGCTTTTGCCGTTTGAACTAAATTAAGCAGATAACCAGCAAAACCCTGATTGTTAAAGATTAATATTCAAAAGTACCAAAAATGGGGTATTTGTGATGAAATGTAGAGCCGGTTTGTAAAAAGAAAGTATAAAAGGCTTCATATTAGATTAAAAGAAGGGGTAATTAACTAAATTCACTTTACTCTTAGAAGATCAGTTTTGATATGATACTGATTATTTGACCCCTAGAAAATTAAATAATCAAAAGCGGAATCCACTTATCGAATATCAAGAAAATATCGTTGTGAATCAAATGCAAATCAAATCACCATCTAAGATTGCCCGTGCTGAGAGAAACCATAGCATCATCAAAATCCATTACTAAAGAACAAGAAATGAATGAGATCAAAGTGCAGTGCCTAAAGTGAAATTTGTTGAATTCAGGATTCAAAAGCTGAAACTCTTTTCCTTTGCTCTTTTCATTTTCCATTTTTAATTTCTTTAAATTTTTCATAACCAAAATAAAGTAACTGGAAACCTTTTCATAATCAGAAACAGATGGTGTCATTTCAACTGACTCAACAAAGTCTTTGCACGGGCGTGAGAATTTCCATGCGCATTGCTCCCAAATGCGACAACTCCATCGGCTTAAAAGCTGAAAACCTTCAACAACCATATCATACATACACCCTTTGACTTCCTTTGACCATTCAATATCTGCACTTTCAATTGACTTCAATAACGCTAGCTGCATAAAAAAGACAGGCGGACACGATCACTAACAAATAAAACAGTTATTAAGACGTTGACATAAAATTATTTATACTATAATATAAAAAAGACGTTCACATGCAAACACAATGTAATACATGGAAATAAACACCTGGTTCATGGCGGAAGCAAAACGGATAGTAAAGTCATCATGCTCAGCACGAATTGCTCCAATGTGATTTATAATCAAATAATGTCGCTGATAAGTAAATCATGTCAAGGAACTAAATCAATATTTTCAAAACTGAATTCAAAATGTTTTAAATAGTGTTACAGAGAATCATAGCCTGAAAAGTAATATTATTGAATGCATTGAGTACTGAAATTTGTTGAATTTATGTATAATTTTGAAAACTATGCTAAGACAACATAATCTTTTTTTCCTGCTGGCATTAAAATTTTAACATCTATAAAATATATTAAAAAGACAGCATATGGAGGATATTCTTGTACTTCACGAGGTGGGAGTTCATGAGGAGCTGGAAGACTTAGCAAACGGGTTTGTGTGGAGAATTTAGGAAAGTACATAGAAAGCTCCTTTAATATTGCAGCTGGTGAAAGATGAAGATCTGGGAATGCAGGTATCACTGGATCATTCTACAACAAAAAATGTGTTAGCAACTTATACAACTTTATTATTAATCTGCGGTAAAAATATGTTGGGTTTGTGGAGTCTTGATTTTGCTCGGGTTAAAGACAACCCAGTGGCAGATTAATTAAATCAAAGACATGGCCCGTTTTTATTTAATTTTAGCCCATTAAGGTTTTCTTGGGGATTAAGTTGTAAACCCTAATTCACTCTATTTATATTGTATCATTGTACTTGTAATTCCTCACGAGTGAGGCAGAAAGCAATAAAAGAGTATCCTGGTTGCAGCCCGTGGACGTAGGTCACATCGACCGAACCACGTTAAATCTCGCGTGTTCATCTTTGTTATTATTTTCTCTCACGTGTTTCTGCTTGTGTGTTTGTGCGCGGTTTGATCCAAACAACTGGTATCGGAGCTTCAGGCTCTTGATTACTGTGTCAGCCGTCGTCGCCGTCGTTCTGCCGCCGCGCCGCTGCCGCCGCCACTCTGCTGTCGCCACCCTGTTCTATCGAATTAGGGTTTCCTGTCGAACTTATTGGGTAGTTTGATTGTCTGCTGCATTTCAAAACCCAGGTGCATTATCAAACTCATTTGCTTTCGGTTTTTTGGAACTTGTTTTCATAGAATAGTGGTCAATAGAACAACACTCAAGTTCAGGCAGCCGGCCATTGTTGTGTTTGTCACTATTCTCAGTTCTGACTCTACTGTTAAGCATCTGTGGTTAGGAATAATGGCTGAGGACGAGAGAACAAAGACTGAAAGGTTCGATGGTCACGATTTTGGGTGGTGGAAGATGCAAATGGAGGATTTGCTTGTTCAGAAAGACTTGGATATTGTTTTGGGTGAGAAACCAGAAAATATGAAACCAACTGAATGGGAAACTTTGGATAAAAAGGCCAAGGCGGTTATTAGGTTGTCGCTGACAAAGGATGTTGCGTTCAACATTCTGAAGGAAACTACAAAAAAAGGTATCATGGATGCGTTAGCTAATATGTATGAGAAGCCTTCGGCAGCAAATAAAGTTTTCTTAATTCGAGAGCTGGTTAATACAAAGAAGAAAGAGGGAAGTTTAGTTTTAATGCACATCAACAACTTGAACTCGATTTTGTCAAGACTTGGGTCAGTTGGCATCAAATTCGAGGATGAGGTTCAGGCTCTACTACTGTTATCATCATTGCCTGATAGCTGGGCTGGTACTGTTACAGCGATTACAAGTTCCACAAGCACGTTCGCTTTAAATGGGGTTCGGGATATTATTATGGGCGAAGACACCAGACGAAGAAATTCAGGTGAACCATCAAGTGAATTACTGAATGTTGGCAGAGGAAGAAAGAATAACAGAGGTAGTGGGAGCACGAACAGGAAAAGGAGTTAGTCTAGGGCTCGAAATGATGTGACTTGTTGGAACTGTAAACAGGTTGGACACTTCAGGAATCAGTGTCAAATGATCAAAAAGAAGTCAACACTGCAGCAGACTACTCAGACGATGATGCTTTAATCTGTAGCGTGGAGAGCAGTGTGGATTCCTGGGTCATGGATTCCGGAGCTTCGTTTCATGCTACCCACAGCAGCTGCAGAATCTAAAAGAAGGTGATTTTGGTAAGGTAAGACTGGCGAACAATGATGTTCTTGATGTTACGGGCATGGGTGACATGGATTTAGTTACTTCAGCTGGTTCATGGACTTTGAAAGATGTCAGGGTGATTCCTGATTTGAAGAAACAGTTGATTTCGGTCGGTCAGTTGGATGAACAGGGACATGAGGTTAAGTTCGGGAATAAGCAGTGGAAAGTTGTTAAAGGGAATCTTGTCATTGCTCGTGGAAAGAAAATGGGTTCATTGTATATGGTCAGTTTACCGCCTGAAGGAAGTGACGTTCCAGTTCAGAAGAAGACTAAAATCCAGTTCACAGAATCTCGTGATCAGAAGAAGGTTTGCTTTGCAAGTAAGAAACCTAGAGTCACAGGAAAGATTCAAAGTGAATGTGCATGGAAAAGTTCAGAAAAACCAGTTAAAGGATTTCGTGGCAGTGGGAGCACAGGTTGTGCTTCAGTTACAATTCCTAGACGACAGTGGGTTAAAAGAACTAATATTCCATCTGACAAAATCTCTCCAGATGATTACTTGCTGAATATGGAGAGTGTTTGTTCTCAGAGTGTTGATTTGGCAGTTTGTTTCAGTGGGAGCCGGTAGGGACGGAGAACAGGTCAGGGGCAGATACAGCCGTGACTGATATGTTGAAGCTCAGGGGAGCTTCAACGGGCCTTCAGGTTAACTGATGAGAAGGCCGCTGCAACCAGAAAGACGAGGAAGATTACAAGAGGTACAAGTGTTCACATCGGAAGGTAGTTTGAAGATGATCAAGCCTCCAAGTGGGAAATTGTTGTGTTTGTGGAGTCTTGATTTGGTTTAGGGTTAAAGACAACTCAGTGGCAGATTAATTAAATCAAAGACCTGGCCCGTTTTTATTTAATTTTAGCCCATTAAGGTTTTCTTGGGGATTAAGTTGTAAACCCTAATTCTCTCTATTTATATTGTATCATTGTACTTGTAATTCCTCACGAGTGAGGCAGAAAGCAATAAAAGAGTATCCTGGTTGCAGCCCGTGGACGTAGGTCACATCGACCGAACCACGTTAAATCTCGCGTGTTCATCTTTGTTATTATTTTCTCTCACGTGTTTCTGCTTGTGTGTTTGTGCGCGGTTTGATCCTAACAAAATAGTGCCCTCCGTATCATATATATTAGTCTGAAAAGAAAAGAAAGTAGTATACCTTAAAGATAGTGATGAGCCTGTTCATCTTGACCCTCTTGTTTAGTGACTCACTGTCTTTTTCTGAAGATGTCGCTAAGACAACAAGCACAGGAAGAACACGAAGAAGAACATGTCTTTCAGGGAAAAGAAGTGCAAAATCCAGTTCTAGGCACTCAGCTGCATACACAATCAGAACTTGAAGAATGTCCTCCACACTATCATTGGTCAAGGAACTCAAAAACAAGTCAAAGGCCCTTATATTCAGACATACAAAGCTTTTATTGATGACTTGTAAAAACACACTTTAATGCATTACCTGCCTAAAGCAAAAGAGGTAACACTAAACCTAAAAAATTAGGGGAAGAATAATAATAAAAAACACATTTTTGGTACAATAACTATATAGCTTTGTAGGATACTTGTTTACACGAAACATTTCAACATGCAAGTTCAACAAAATGGCCCACCTTGTGCTCAAGAAAATCTGCAGGTAGTACATTAGTTACTTCATGAAGTGACAAATTGGCGTATTCATCAGCTAATCAACATCCTAGAGCATTAACTACGACTTTTGCGTAAGTATGAGCACCTGTAGATCATCTAACTCCTCTCTCATTGAATCCGTGTCTTGCCATTGAATACTGACTTGAGTAAATGTCCTGATAAGCATGAAACAATTCAGCTTATGCGTCACCAAAAGTGCCAGAATCTTCACAAAATGGTCATTATGATCTAGTTTCAAGTGTTATATATACACCACAACTTTTTTAGCTAGTTATAGTGTTGTAACCAAAAAGAAAAATATGTAGATTAGTTTGAATTCTACCTTTTATACCAAGAGAAATCATTTGGTATACTGGCTTTTGCATTTTTCAGATGATCAAGTTGAACCAAAACATCAAGTAATTTCAACATGGACCAAAGATGAGTTACAGTGGGACCATTGATGCGTCTCTCAGGCCTTGAAAACCGCTGCATATCTGCTGCTAACTACATAATAAAAAAGAGTCGGTTAAATGTCTAATTGTAAGATATATAGATCTCAGGACCAAAACATAAAAAGATCAAACTATGTAGCACACTTTAGATGCTGCTGATGCTTGCCATCTTTGTATCTCACGAAGCCGGCTCATTTCCAGGTCAAGAACTTGATAAGTTTCTAGATATAAATCAGCTTGACTTTGCTTCATAGAATCTGGAAGCTGGCCATTGATATACACATTATAACATCATGCCATTATATAAAAAAGAAAATAACTTTAAAAAATTTCCTTAAAGAAACCTGAGGAAGTGCTTTGACACAACTCCTGTATGCATAGAGTACTGATACCATTTCCTTGCCTTCTTGTATAAGAGTATTCTACAAAAAATATACATGTGAAATTTATTTAAAGTAAAAACTTGGGTTTAAAATATGCGCATCAAAAGTGCATAAGATGATGTAGTTATGAGATCGCATTATTGCAGTTGAGGCAATGCAATTTCATGATGTGAATGTGATGTGCTCTGATGAGTGATGTGGTTTGCTGCAATGCATCATGCAATTGCAATTCCATGATGTGCATGTGATGTGCACTGATGCGTGATGCGGTTTGATGCAATGCATCATGCAATTGCCCGATATTTGAACAAGTTAGACCATCGATTGCAATGGGTAGTTTTTCAGATCTTATTGAACAAATTAAACAATCAATTGAATAGACCTAACCATCAATTGAGCAACGAGTTTGAGTATTTGAACAAGCTAGACCACCAATTGAACAAATCTGACCATAGATGATGAAGATGGCTTGTGTTGTAGTATTTAAAAGTTAACAATTTAAAATATCATCTATAAAAATTTCAAAATATATATTTTTAATAACGAACACCTCGCATAGCATCACGCATCAGTTTTTGGGATCAAAATGCATTGGAGCGCCACATGCTTTTAAACCAAGAGTATAAATCATATAATGCACGGGAAGTTGCAGAGGGTATTGGATATGTTATAATTATAGCCAAATAGAAAATCTATTTGGTACATTTTAAGTACTAAAAAACATATGATTATACAAGATGAAAAAAAACACAAGATTATACAAGATAAAATAACTCAAGCGCAAGATACCAATTGATTTAGTGCTTTTGTGTCCTCTGATAAAGATAGTCGATATGCATGGACATCACTATACTCTGCAAAAAGGTGTTAGGTGTGAATGAATTGATTATGAAAGAGACATACTGCTTATATAAGATACTTTTGTTGTTCTTTAAGCAATACCAAACATACCGAATATGCATCTCAAATAGAAAGATATATTTATATTATGTATGTGTGTGCGTGTATGGGGGAAAGAGCGAATGAGAACTCCTAATTTTGAGAGAACTCAGAGAACAAGTCAAAACTAAACAAGATCATTACTTCAACTATAGTACTAGCATTATTATTAGAATACAACATCGTTATATGAGTTAATATGTGTTAAATTTTATGTACATGTATTCATTTATTTTTAAAATGTACACATGTGTATATAGTAAGAACTTACATATGTGTAAATGGTACACTTGCACATGTGTAAAATCTTAAAATATACATATAGATGTAAATTAACACATATAAAGTCATGTTGTATTTTAATAATAATGATAGGCATCCGGATAATATAACCAACTTTTAGCTAACAAAGTTCTCAAGGTATACTATACCCGGCAAAATGGGCGGGGCGGGGCGGGGCGAGTCAAGATAGGTTCGGGTCAGCACGGGTTCAGGTTAGAACGGGTTCATGTCAGAAACAGGTTAGGACGGGTTCGTGTCAGAAACGGGTTAGGACGGATTCGGGTCAGAAAGGGTTTGGGCCGTGACAGGTTGGGTCGGGCCAAAATTCTAATTTCCAATATTAACCATAATTTGGCGAATAATAAGTTTCACAAGCATCTTCCGGCGAGTATTGGTAACATGTCTGATACTTTGAAAGAAATTATTATGATGAATAATGGGTTACCATAAGAAATTGGGTTGTTAGGAAATGTTGATCGAAGAAATCAGTTGTTGGGTAATGTTAATTGAAGAAATTGTTTGCCGACGAGGTCGGGGCAGCAGTCGGCTAGTTCGTATAAGATGTTTAAGTCTAAGAAGACTCATTGCAGTGGGTTTAGGTGTGCTCCGTTGGTTCCGTCGCCGGCGGCGGCGACTCTGTCGCCTCTGATTTACACTCCACCATCACCGTCCCCTCCGCCACCATCTCCACCACTGTCGGTTTACTCACCTCCACCACCTCCTCCATCACCCCTACCACTGGTTTCCTCGCCTCCACCGCCTCCACCATCACCCCCACAACCGATTTACTCGCCTCTACCACCTCCACCACCTCCACCATCACCCCAGTCCCCCCAACCGATTTGATGGTCCGATGGTTTTGAGAAGTGAGAGTCTGAGAATGATGGTCCTGTGGTTTTGACTTTTGAGGGTGACATCACTTAATGTGAGCTTAAGAGTAGAAATATGTGTATAGGCACCTCATAATGAATGTGTTGGTGTACAACTGCACAAGTACTACTCGCTTTTCTTTATTCCACCCATCCTGACCCGCAATGAATTTTAAAATTAGAACTTTATGGCCCATCCTGACCCAATGAACAAATTTTTTGGGCCTAGTCTGACCCATGTCTTTTTCTAAAATGCCCGTTAGAATCCAAAATGAAAGCAAAAGGTTTGTTTTGCCAAGCCTAAGGTATACCATACATGAGGTATTGAGGTGGCATGCAATATCAAGAATAGCGAATAGATTGTCTTAATATTCCATATATATTTAAGGAAACCACATATACTTGCTATAAAACAAAAAATTGCTAAATACTCTGTGCCACATAAATATCTATTAGAGAAATAAACATAGAATGTAATAAAAGAAGTAATTACATACCAATTGGACTACTTGTTGCACCTCTTTCTGATGAAACCCACAATGCTGGGCCTTGCACCTCTGGTTGATTATCCTACAAATGTAGTATTGGTAATAAATATAATTTTAATATGAACGAAAATACTACAAGAAAGAAATCAAATCCATTTATCTTGTATCAAATAATTCATGCCATGTGCATAATTTATCAATAACCAATACTCCAATAGAGCAAGCTAATACTGGTGGGATGCAAATAAATGATTAAACCTAGTAACATTAAATTACCAATAAACACAACAAGAGTAAAACCAACATCACAAGTTGAATATATAAACACAACAGTACATGAATTCCCATAAAAAAACAGTCATACTTTCCATACATCTATATACACCAAAACGGGAAAACTTTAACTAATGAAAGTAAAAACAACAAAATGGGGGCAGCAGCAGCAGTAGTAACAATGATAATGATAAGAATAAGAGCTATAATAAGAACGAACCAACAATTGCAATAGATCTTATTATAATTAGCAGCAAAAGTGCATGTGTATCAGATAATCAGAACATCTTACATTCCAGCTTTTCTACAAAACTTGTATGATATCATTTAGCACAAAAACGTAAGCTTTGTTTAAGCAAGTTTAAGACGAGCAATATCAAGCCAAATGCCAAGAAGGACACCGTGCTCAATGCCATAATTCACAAACACACACCATTATTCGCCCTTTCATTTGAATTGCGACTTTCATCATAACCTAATTGAACTATTTAAGATCATCGGTAAGTTGACTTGATTCAAATTAATTGCAATTAAATTGTCAGATTCATTGGTTCTGTAGATACATTTAGGTACAATGCAGTATTGTACTGACATACCTCCAACGAAAATGTAGAAAGAGCAGCAATTGCTTCTTCAACAGGAACAGCCATAGAGATCGAGCGTCACCGATCTGTTAAGAGATGAAAAATGCTAAACCTAAACAAAATCGAATGTTGTTCTTCAATTAAGATAGAGATTGACCATTAATACTTGAATAACCTGATGAAAAATCGTAAAGGTGCGATTGATGTCTGATGAAAAAGGGAAGGGAAATCGAATCGAACTGTTTGTTTCTACAAAATCTTAAAATTGAAGTCTAATGACGTCGTGGAACCCACACACACCGGCTTAATCATTGGGTTGTTGCATTTAGCTAGATTACTCCTTAAGAAAACTTTACAGATCGAACAACGAGGGTTTCAACAATTTTCTTACCAATCTTTCCCCAGCTCTCTGAGCGTGGGTGTTTGGATCCCATGTAAAAACAACCTTATTTACTTATTAATTTTTTAAAATAATTCGATAAGTTAGTATAGACTGATTTATTATATTTATTTTTCTTACAACAATCACATTATCAAACACTATAAAATGATTTTTTAATTTTTTAAAAATTAAAAAGTTAAAAGTTGGTAAAAATAAGCACTCCCAAACACCCACCAAATAGAAGGTTCAATCTATTTGCATCGTTTCACTCGAACACTGCAAACTATTTGCCGGTTTAGTTTTTTTTATTTAAGTTTAAACCCTCCACTTTTTTATATATAAAAACAAATAGAATAAGTTAGTGTATGATAAATTGATCATATTTTTTCATAAATAAAAAGACTTTTGTACGTAGAAAAATGCAAAGATTACTAATGAAAAATGATATCAAGAATATAAAACATAAGCTAATAAATTTAAAAAACCATAGTCTTAGGTTTTGACACATGTACATTTCATTTATCACGTAACATTTCTCGATATACAACATTTGAGGTGTACATTACAGCCCATTTGAATTTTTTGGGAGGGTGTACTAACACCTTTTGTATTTTCCTCTGATGTTCTTCTTGATAAAGCAACATAAAGTTGTTCATACGAAAAAACAGATTCTAAAAGATAAACACTAACATGTGGAATCGTCTGACCTTTAGCTTTGTTGATTGTCATGGAAAAGCTAAGTCGAATGGGAAACTATTTTCGATTCAACTTGAAACGGAACATGTCGTCTTTAAAAAGAGATAGAGGGATTCTAGGCAAAAATACTATTTTTCCAATATGTTGACCGATAGCTATTTCGGCATCAACAATATTTAGCTGAAAACCTTTACATATCAAACGTGTGCCATTACATAGACCATGGGATGGATCGATATTCCGTAACAATATGATTGGGCATCCAATTTTCAAATGAAGTTTATGAGGTGGCAGATCACTAATAATTAGTGAGTTTAAAAACTCGACCCAATAAAATTTATGGCGATCATTTTCTACTTCATCAAAACTGTAGTAAACATTTTCCGCCCCTTGAAAAATAAAATCAATTGATCATTAATCCCATCAACACACTCATTTCTTGTGGATAATATTGTTCGGTTGATTATATAATCAGAAGAACGTACATTTTCTTGAATAGACGAAAATACCAAATTGATTAAATCTGTTATGGAGTTTTCTTTATCAGCGTATGGAATTGTCATGTCGTTTGTATGCCGGTGAAGCTTCCTTTGATAGGCTCTTTGGTTCCATCACCTACTCTTAATAGAAAATCAGAAAACCATGGATCGTTTAGTGCTCTCATGTTTACGGTCAACTACATATTTTTCGTCACAGAACACAGTGGTGGCATTCACAGGCTAGAGTCTACAATCTGTGCGTGAATGTCGCGTTTAATGACCGATAACACCTGCCTATCCCCTAACCATTATCTTTCCACCAAATGGGAGACTTACGACTATAATGTGCTGCAATGTTCGATCTACAGCCTCTATCGCATGTCGCTTTGCCATAGACGCCTCATCCCATATGATTATGTTAGCCAACCTAAATATTCCAGGCTCCTCGCTTTGTTTTTTGATGTTGCACATTGAATTATTGTTAAGGCAAATAGGAATCTTGAATCTTGAGCGTGCATTTCTACCTCCTGGCATATTGTTAGCTGCAGTACCTGATGAAGCAGTCGTGAGAGCAATAAGACCACGTGAACAAACTTGAACCAACAAAGCTTTGTACAAAAACATTTTTCACGTTCCACCCGGTCCATCTATAAAGAACACACTTGAAAAATCATTATCAACATGCGTCATGATCTCATCAAACACCATTTTTTGGTTTGAATTGAGAAATTTTTTTACGCATAAGTGTTCAGGTTCTACAACTATCTCATACTCCTCCTGTACCTCACGGGAACTTGCATGTTGTACGTTTTCTTATGTTATATATGGAAGATCGAAATTACGAATATGTTTACCCATAGATTGTAGAAATACCCTTATGTTTGTGAGAACCATATTTTGAATTCGTTCCTTACTTTGACAATGTAACTAATGATCTTCAGAAAGTGAATCGAAGTGTTCATCCTACAACCTACAAATATCACCAGATTCACAAAAAAAAATCATTATTGTTGTGAAAAACCTGCTTTCGTGAGACAATGCAATAAACTATCATCATTCTCTATTAATCCAAGCTCAAGAGCTGCTTTTCGAAATATGGGGTGTGTTACCCCATTAACTGTGCGAAGATGTTCATAAGAAGTAGGTCCCTTGATATTTAACAAAAGCAAACGTGAGTAGTACCTTTCACCTTTAGCTGGATTAGCGGAAACAATATGACCTCTTTGTGGCTTGGCTTTACGAATATTCCATTCACGTTTGAATCCATTCCATGCGAAGTATTTAGGGTTTTAAGGTGCTTAAAGTCACGTGACAGATTAATCGTAACCGATACAAATGGAGCGCTTTGAGAGATACTGGCATACAAACTTTTGTTGCTTTGTTGTTTTCTTTGTTTGAAAAGTATTGCTATTATATTCTTTCCATTTTGCAGCTCGTGACGTAGATGCAGTTGAGGACAAAACATCATTACGATCTTTTGGTTGCCCCGTTAATCATAGTAAAATGATGAACACCTTTTGTAATGAATAATAACATCGTGAATATTCTTGGGTAACATTTAAATAATGATTATTTATAAGTAACATTTAAATAACAAACTTAAGTGAATTATATGTTATGAAAAAAATAATGAATACAATTATTAGTAAACTAATCCATCTATACTTTTTATGTGTTGCAAGCAAACCAGCATAATAATAAATATTAACTTGGCTCCCATCTATTTAATTTTGTGTAGTAAGTATATATTTTTCTAAAGTCAAAATATAAATTTTGATGTGGTTTGAGATTCAGTGTCATAAAATACCCTTTAATATGTTTCATAATTCTCAAATTAAACAAACTAAACATTATTTGTTCGTAAGCTTGTAAGAAAACCGAAAGACCGATACAAATGTGTAAAAGCTAAAATGCCATGTAATTTAATAAATACAAACGTTGCTGAGCACGGAAACTAAAGATAAGTACAAACGTAAATAGCACGAGCCTCCGCGCATGTTTGGTTCAATCACGTTCGTGCTAAAATCAGTTGATTGTAAAATATTGTCCGATAAATGAAAAATAAGATGTGTAAATCTTAGAACATAACATGATTCATTTTATATAAAAAAGTTTGTTTAAAAAAAGTAAAATGTAACATACTATGTGGTAAATGGATCAACTTCACCGAAATACATAGACAATAGATTTTTTTAACATTGCACGAAAAATGCCCATCATATGAATCCCAAAAGAATCATATAAAGATAATTGTATAATGTAACAGCTGCCGTATATAATTTATATATTAGAAAAAGTAATATTGTATATATGAGGCAATTAGAAAAACAACTTAATTTTTGTATATGGATAATGCTTAAGTATAATCTTGAAGAGTCATACAAAACTCTTGAAATCAACACTCACCCTTTACAATTTTTCCGACGACATCTACAACCAATAATTGTTATTTATATTATGTAGTAAAAGGATATAACATAATAAAAGAATTATGTATCGAATAAAACTTATACGTTTCGGTAATTATTTTTTCATATCTCCTATCTTCCAAAAGATTTTTAGTAGAAGGCAATAACGGATACACACGCAACGATGTTGGTATGTGACTTGAAAGTCGGACAAGTTTAGTGTGCTCGTCAAAAACAATTTTGAACTCACTATATACCAAGAGATAGTATTCGTGTTTTAGCCACTCCTAGTAATGAATCTCTCTTTTTGGAAATGGTGTAGCACAAACATGTTACCTGTAAGGCCCCGATCCCGAGACGCTTACAGTTGCTCAATCATCGCATAAAACATTTAAAACACATCATTTTGCATCGGAAATATAACTTTTTATTAATAATTAAAAACATGTCAAATTGTCATATCATTCCATTTACATCCCAAAAATTGTATTAATATAATAACATTCTCAAAATATGGATGCCAGACTCGAATCATCCCCAGTAGCTTATGCATCCATGTCTGCACCTCCTCAGCATCATCGATTACCTACCAACTATTATGCATACAAAAGTCAGCGACGCTGAGTGAGTTATAGTTTTATAATAAAGTACTTTACATTACATTAAAACACTTCCTTTACTTTCATACGTGATCATACATCATACATACATCAAGATGATATCATTATTATCTTTCATCATTGTTCTTAATCGTTCGTTTTCGCACTTTCCTTCATTAAAATCTTTCATTTTCTTTATGGATCCTGCCGTATGCTCAACCCCAACATTATGCACGAAGCTAGTACTTTATCGGGGCTTGTAAACAAACCCCTAATCATTATGCACAAAGCAGATACATTGTGCACGAAACAAATACATTATGCACGAAGCAGATACATTGTGCATGAAGCAGATACATTTTGCACGAACCAGATACATTATGCACGAAGCAGATACATTATGCATGAAGCAGATACATTCCATACATTGTGCACGAAGCAAAATACAATACTGGGGTAAGCGACAAGGATCCCATCATTCATTACTCCCATTTTCGTCATTCATTACTGTAGGAACCTCTGAAGTTAAAAGGCTGATGCAACCAAAGGATACCAAAACAACCAAGTCTTCCAACATGCACTTCGGAACAAAGGTGAACTAGCTTCGGAAGCTTTTACACACTCAGAAATATGCTAAGTGTAAAATCTTCCAAAGCCAAAGTTCAGAAGAAACTGCTGCGGAAGCTTTACACTTAACTTGGAAAATATTCTAAGTGTAAAGTCTTACGAAGCCAAGGACTCAACTCTTCTGAAGTTAAAGATGAAGTATTCTGAAGTTTCAAAGACAAAGTCTTCCGAAGCTGTTTACAAGACAAGACTGATTTCTTCTGAAAAGAGAGAAAAGATTCCTTTTCCATCAACTTATCATAAAGCAACCTACTTTCTGCTGCATATTCTGGTGGTTCACCTGCTATCACTAGTTGGTGAAACTTCCATGCTTTATGATAAAGTAGATAAGGTCTTCGCCTGTAAGTTTCTCTTTTTGTTCCTTTTGGCTTTTTGTAATAGGAAAAGTCAGTGAGCTATGGCATGTCATAGTCACTAGTAAAAAAGGCAATCTGACTTTTTGACTTTAGATTGATCTTGTTGTCTAGATTAGTCACTTCCAACTGTCTTTTTGCATATTGACGGTTGTAGGATGTAGTATAAATAGTCTCCGATTCTTGCACTTAGAATATACTTATACAACACTTGTAAAAGAACTAGAGAACAATATACAACTTCCTTGAAAACTTAATCTTGTGTTTATGTTCTTGTTCTAAAACAGCTTTACTTGTGTTTGTCTTGTATCCTCAGTAAAAGTTTACAGTTCCCTATTTGAATTATTAAGTGATCTTTAGATCCTCCTAAGTGTGTTAACTAAGTGCAAACTTAAGTACCCTTTAACGGTACTGCATTTGGTATTAGAGCATTCTAGACTCTTGATTGTAAGATCTCACCATCTTCAAATCCTCTTAGTTACACACATCACTTAACTCTTCAAATGGCAGCTATCTCCAAAGCTGATATGGAAATTGGAACTATGACAAAGTCCCCACTCACTCCTGAGGATTTTGACACTTGGTGTGAAAGAATGGAAGGCTTTATCAAGTCTCAAGATTCCAGGATATGGGAGTCTGTTGTCAATGGACCTCATGTACCAAGCACCTCTTCAGCTGCTGCTGGTGGTGGCATGATACCAAAGGAGAAGGCTGACTTTTCTGATGAAGACTGGAAAAGAATTGACATTGATCAGAAAGCCATGACAGCCCTCTAAACTGCTCTTCCAAACTCCATCTACAGAGGTTTCAAGAAGTGCAAGACCGCTAAATAGCTATGGGATGCACTGAAACTGATGTATGAGGGTTCAAATGAAGCCAAGGAGAACAAGAAGGATCTCCTGAAGCAGTAGTTTGAAAATTTCACCTTCAAAACAGGTGAAACCATGACTCAATAATACTTGAGGTATGTTGAGATTGTGGATACTCTGGCTGATGTTAGGGTAACTATTGAGAACAGTGATATTATAAGGAAGTACATGTCCTCTCTTCCAAGATAATGGACACACTATTGTATGGTTATTAAGAGGATTGAAAACCTCAAGACCCTTACTCTCACTGATTGTATGGGATACTCAGTGGATACCAGATGGAGATGAACATGCAAAATTCATGTGGTAACTCCAACACTCACCAGAGTTCAGCCCTTCATGTGGTTGAAAGGGATAGCAAAGAACCACAACATCATCTCATCTACTACCCTGAAACCTCACAAAAGGGTCCTTTCATCACCTTCCCAGAGACACCCAGAGAGAGCTACATCCATGGAAGTCCCTTCTAAGAGACAAGTTCTTCTCAAGCTTTTCTTTCTATTGATGAAAGTTTAGGCAACTTTCTTTTCACTCTTGAAGACCTGGACTGTATCCATTTAGATGATCTGGAGTACATGGAGATAGTCCTACAAATGGCTCTTCTCACTCATTGAGCCCAAAAGTTCTATAAGAGGACTGGGAGAAGGTTTTCTAGCAATGCTGCCAGTGGCAAGTTTGGGCTGGACAAGAGCAAAGTCAAGTGTTATAACTGTAACCAGATGGGACATTTTGCTAGAGAATGCAAGGCACCTAAGTTAAATGGTGGCCAAGCTTCATCCAAGCCAAACTACACTAAAGGAGGGCACCATAATGAGAAGCCAAGACAGCAAGCTGCAGTTGTTGTTGAAGAAGGATGCTTTGACTGGAGCTTTCAAGCTGAAGATGCATCTCCAAACCAAGCACTCATGGCTGACCATGATGAAGCTAAGGTACTTGAACATCTTTTCTCTCCTAAATGTATTGCTAAAGTGAATAGATACAGGTCCTACAACTTGGAAATGAGGTCTGATATTGAGTCTTTAAATATTTGAAAAGCTGATTTTAAAAGAGCTGAAAATGACTATAAACTTAAGATAGAAGATCTAGAGAAAATAGTTTCAACTCTTAAACATGAGCAAACAAACTACAGGACTCAAATTAAGGATCTCATTACCAAGTTGACTAAATGCCAGGCTGAGCTTGTGATTAGCAAAGCCCGGGCAAAAAAATGTTTTCTTAAAGAAGAGACCTTCAAGAACATAATATCCTCATCTCTGCATGCAAAAATGTGTTATCAGAATAAGCAGGGACTGGGATCTAGTGAGATAGCTCCTCCACACACTCTACTATTAGTTAGATCTCCAAGGTGTGGAACTGGTCAATATGAGCTGCCATCCATAGACCCCAGTAATGAAGAGGATGAAGAGGAGAAGGTGAGGGATGACTCTGAGGTGAGTGAAGAGAGTCAATCCAAAAAGGGTCACCATGCTCCTAAGGAGGAAAAAGAAGCTGGTTTGAGCAAGACCAAGAGAAGGAACTTGATCAGAAGAGCAAAAAGAAGATCCAGAAAAGCTCAAGAGATCAAGACCACCTTTGACCCCAAATAAAAACAAGTATTCATCTCTGCAGGGTTCAAGGTGATGAAAGCTGGAGACCTTGTCAAGAACTCTAGTACCAAGAGTTCTACTTCAGCTTCAACTCACTCCAGCAACAACAAGAAGACCGATCAGCTGTGTGTCACTGCTACACAGCCAGAACCATCCATTTCAAAAAGCAAGCTTCACCCTAAGAAGCCTACTACATCATCTGAAAAGATGAAGAAAGAAAAGGAAAGTGTTCAAGCTCAGTCTTCTTTAGGAAAGAAGGCTCTCAGAAGGAAAGATTTGGATTGTGTTATGTGTGGTAGTACTTCACATCTGGCTAAGGATTATCAATACAATCCCAAGAGTACTATCCACATGATCAAGAAGAAAACTTCTGAGAAGAAGAAGAAACAAACAGCTTCGGAAGGAAAATCTGTTTCCTTCGAAAGCACCAAAATGAAGAAAATGGCAAATGAAAAATTGCATTCAGAAGGAAAGTTGGTCTCAGAAGAAAGGAATGTTCTGAAGCACTGAAGCTTGCTGCAGTGAAAACAAGATCTTCCGAAGGTCCAGTCGCCAAATCTTCTGAAATTATCAAAACTTCTGAAGATATGAAGGTCAAGCCCAATCTTCCAAAGGTGGTATGGAAGATGAAGGAAGACCATGTGGCTGAAAGTTCATTATCAGAAACAACAAATGATCCCTAAAGCCTGAGCATTGGATCCATTATTGTTTAATTGCCTTCAACTCATTTTAACAAGCCCAAGACCAATGAGGCTTGGGTTTCCAAATGTAACTAAATCATCTCTTTTTGTGCAGGGACAATTAAAGACCAACAGAAATGTCTGGATCATTGATAGTGGCTGCTCCAAGCACATGACTGGCAATGAGTCCTTACTTCAAAACTTTAAAAGATTTGATGGAGGACCAGTTGCTTTTAGAGGAGATGTAGAAGGTTACATTACTGGCAGGGGCAAGGTTACAAATGGTAAGCTCAGCATTGAGAAGGTAAACTTTGTCAAGGAGCTTGTATACAATCTTTTGAGTGTGTCCCAATTTTGCGACCAAAAACACCACATGCTTTTTACTGAGCATGAGTGCATTGTTCTCAAGCCCGGGGTTGACATTCCTCAAGAGCATATTCTGCTTAGAGCCCCCAGGAAAGGGAACATGTACAAGATGGACTTGCAGGAAACATCTCCCTCTGGAGAAGTTTCTTGCTTTCTATCTAAAGCAAATAGTGATGAGTCTTTCCTTTGGCATAAAAGAATGTGCCATGTAAACTTTAAGAATATGAATAAACTTATTAAGAATGATTTGGTAACTGGAATGCCAAAGAAAGAGTTTACTAGTGATGACCACTGTGTTGCATGCCTGAAAGGGAAGCAACACAAAGTGTCTCACAAGCCAAAGGAGATGAACTCCATCACTACTCCCCTACACTTGTTACATATGGATCTGTTTGGCCCCACCAGTGTAATAAGTTTAGGAAGGACCTCCTACTATTTGGTGATCACAGATGATTTCACAAGATTCACTTGGGTGTTTTTCCTTAGAACTAAGGATGAAACCCCTAAAATCTTAAATAATTTCATTCTGAAAATTGAGAATCAATCTGATCACAAGGTCAAAATCATAAGATGTGATCAAGGAACCGAATTCAAAAATCAAATCCTTGATACATTTTATGATGTAAAGGGTATTTTAAGACAATACAGTGCTCCCAGGACTTCTCAATAAAATGGTGTTGCTGAGAGGAGAAACATGACACTTATTGAAGCTACAAGAACCATGTTGTCTGACACTAAACTGCCCATCACCTTCTGGGCATAGACTATCAACACAGCCTGCTATGTGCAGAACAGAGTTTTGGTGGTTAAGACACATGGTAAGACTCCTTATGAACTATGGCACAAAAGGAGACCATTCATTGGTTTTCTTAGAACATTTGGATGTCCTTGCACCATCTTGAATACCAAAGATCAAATAGCTAAGTTTGCTGAGAAATCAGATGATGGACACTTTGTTGGATACTCTTCTCAAGCTAAGGCTTATAGAGTATACAATCTCAGAACTTGAATTATTAAGGAGTCAGCCAATGTGACTTTCAATGAACACACACCCTGTGTAAAAGGTTCTGGTCCGGATTGGCTATTTGACCTTGACTTAGTTACCAACTGTTTTAACAAATCTTGTGAGAATGTTTCAGGATCTACAGATAACAGGTCAACAGAAGATCCTGATCCAAGATTTGAGCTGAGAAGACCATACAAGAAGACTACTTCAGCTCCAGTGGTGACTAACCCTATTATTGAGGCTCCTATCAGCACTAGCATGACAAATAATGCTGATTCAACTGAATTACCCTCAAATTCCAGCTTAGAGGCTCAGAATTCAGGAGAACGAACTTCCAATGCAGGAGGAACTGGAGGTGGTGACAATGATCAAGAATTTCTTGATGCTGATAACCACTCCATTGAAGATAACATGAATGATGTCACACACTCATTAGATCAAGTTTCTCTTGATAAGTGTGCTGATGTGGTGGGGAACTCTTCTTTACCAGATCAAAATTTCTCTAATTTAGATCTGTCCAACCAACTTGCTGAGATTCCTCAACTTAGGATCCACAAGTCACATCCCACCACAAACATCATTGGAAATGTTGACTCAGGGGTGAGGACAAGAGGACAAACTCATGACAGCCATGTTTGTCTGCATTCTTGTTTCTTATCCCAAATTGAGCCTAAGAAAGTTGATGAGGCTTTGAAGGATGGAAGCTGGATTGAAGCAATGCAACAAGAGTTGCTTCAAATCAGAAGACAGAAGGTTTGGAACTTGTGCCCACTTCCTCAAGGGAAGACTGTCATAGGTTCCAAGTGGGTATTCAGGAACCAGAAAGATGATAGATGGATCATCATCAAGAACAAGGCTAGACTAGTTGTCCAAGGATACACACAAGAAGAAGGGATTGATTATACTGATGTCTTTGCTCTTGTAGCAAGACTTGAAGCTGTAAGGATATTCCTGACTTATTTTGCATCCAAGGATTTCAAGGTCTACCAGCTTGATGTGAAGTGTGCCTTTCTCTATGGGGTGATTGATGAAGAAGTTTATATTAAACAACCACCTGGCTTTGCAGACCCAGATCTTCCTGATTATGTCTGCAAGCTTGATAAACCCTTTATGGACTGCATCAAGCTCCAAGAAAGTGGTATGAGACACTATCAACATACCTCTGTCAACATGAATACAAAAGAGGTACTATTGATGGGACTCTCTTCATCAAAGAGACAGGGAATGACATATTGCTAGTTCAGATATATGTAGATGACATCATCTTTGGTTCAACTAATCCAAAGCTTTGCAAAGACTTTGAGATGCTGATGAAGAATAGATTTGAAATGAGTGCCATGGGGGAACTTAATTTCTTTCTAGGAATTCAAGTGAAGCAGGTTGAAGATGGCATCTTCATCAGTCAGTCAAAGTATGTACAGGACATACTTGCAAGATTCAAGATGACTGACTGTAAGGTTTCAAAGACACCCATAGCCAGAAACCACTCCCTTGGTCCTGATCTTGAGGGGGAGTGTGTTGATGAACATCTCTACAGGGCTATGATTGGGTGACTTATGTATCTTACTTCTAGCAGGCCTGATATTATGTTTGCCATATGCATATGTGCAAGATATCAAGCCAACCCCAAGGTGTCACACCTAATCACTATTAAAAGGATTCTTAGATATCTCAAAGGTGCTCCAAATCTAGGCTTTTGGTATCCAAAGAATTCAGACTTTAATCTATATACTTATACAAATAGTGACTATGGTGGCTGCAACATGACTGCAAAGTCCATATTTGGGGGGTGTCAGTTCCTTGGTGGAAGGATAGTCTGTTGGTAATGTAAGAAGCAATCCTATGTGTCTGCATCAACTGCTGAAGCTGAATACATTGCTGTTGCCAGCTGCTGTGCTCAAGTGCTTTGGATTCAGAATCAGATGCTAGATTATGGGTTCAATTTCAAAGAGACTCCCATCCATATAGACAACAACAGTGCCATCTCTATTACAGAGAATCCTGTGCAGCACTCAAGGACCAAACACATCAATATCAGGTATCATCTGATTAGAGATAATTTTGAAAAGGGTTTGATAAAACTAATCAAAGTTAACACAAATGAACAATATGCTGATCTGTTCATAAAAGCTTTTGATGAACAGAGATTTAAATATCTTGTATCAGCTATTGGGATGATTAACTTTGAATAGATTTTTCTTAATAACTTAATCAACTTTATTTCTTAAAACTGTGTGTCCTAAGTTGTCTATTAGATCACCTCATAAGCCCAGTTCTCTTTGGAAGAAAATGAACTTTTAAAATGATATCTCTTAGAATGATGAAAATTTACTTTCGGAAGAAGCAAAAATTGCCTTCGGGAGAAGTTTATGTTTTTAAATCATTTAAACAACTTATCTGAAATTTACCTTCAGAAGAAATTCTTGAAGTATCTTCCGAAGCTTAAATTTTGGTATAAGTACTTAAATGCATTTTAAGAACAAATCTCTTCCAAAAGCAATTTAGTCTCGGAAGACTCATTTATTTCTTTCGAAGCCAAAATTTTCTAAACTCTTTGAAATATCTTCCGAAGCAAAATTGCCTTCGTAAGCTTTGATTGCAAAGCTTCCGAAACCAAAATTGCCTTCGGAAGCTTTTACCACTTCCAAGAAAACTAACTTTTTGGGCGCCTTTTTCAGAAGTAGGACCCACTTGCGGATTTCAAAGTTTATCTTTTGTCTTAACTTTGTCTCAAATCCAGAGTATATCTTTCCAAACGGTTCTATTTCATCTCTCTACTTTTATTGTTCCTTACCCTAAAATTACCCCCAAATTTCCTCTTCTTCTTCCTTTCTTCACTACAAAGCTTCTTCAAATGGCCAATCCTGATCGTCGTAATGACCCTTATTTCACCATGCACCTACACAGACAACACAATCAAGTTGCCTTGTTAAACTTTGAGAAGGATCCAAGCTTCTCAGACGTGTGTAGGTATCTTTCTTTGTCTCACTACTTCACCTCCCTTACAATCGATTCTCCTCTCTATGAGGATCAGTTGCTTGAGTTCTGGCGGACCTGTCAAGAGGTCACCATGGAAGGGGAGAAGGCACTGTCTGCCACAGTGCAGGGGAGGACGGTTTTCATCACACCAACCATTATAACCACCCAGTTGCAGCTGGATGATGAAGCAGGTGAGCTGTCTTTTCCAAATGCTTCCGTCAACCAATCCTTTGCTCAAATAGGCTATAAAGGTGACTTTTCAGTCAAAACCTTCAGGAAGGAGAAGGTCTCATTCCAATGGAAATACCTCCTCCATGTAGTCATACATAGCTTATCCAATAAGCATGGGGGATGGGACCAGATTCCAGAAGACCTTTCTTTTATTGTCCATGGGATGGTACAAGGGGTCAAATTTAGGTACTCTCAATTTGTATTTACAAATTTAATTTCCAATTTGGATTCCTTAGAGTATCACATGTTTCCCCGGTATGTTCAACACATTCTCAACTGTGAATTGGGACCACAGTTGAGGGGAACAGGTAATATTCTTAAACTTTCACACATGAGGCCCGACATTTTTTAGATTTTGAAAAAGCCAACTGTTGGCATCTCAGGGGTAGAAACAGCCCTTGTCCCAAAAATGTTTGAGCTCATTGCTCAGGGTGACATCCTAGCAGCACCAGCTAGTGATGAACCAACACCCTCCACCTCTTACATACCTCAAACACAGCCTACCATCACCATAACCTACCAAAGAAAATCCAAACAAACCCCTGCACTTGCTACTGAGCATATGCAGGCCCCCATATCAGAACCCATACAGGAGGAAGTGGAATCTAGAGCTCCCACTTCCCTGAGGAGCAGACCACTCCTATTTTTCAAACAATCAGTGCTGAGGTTCCTCATGCTCAGCCTGAGGGGCTCACAACTCCAAAAACAGCCTTAAGCCATCACTCTGAGTCTCAACACTCTAGTGATCAACCTTCAGGGGAAAGTTACAATCCCCAGCCTCTCGATCTTAACCGACCCATTCCCAGCCTTGACTTCTATTCTGATGAAGATTTGGGTTTCAGTGAGTACCATGAGTCATAGTCAAGGAGAGATGAGTACTCCTGCTTCACCTACTTCTAGCCCACATCAGCAACCCCCAACTGAGGTGGATCCCTCTAACTCTATTCAAGAGATCCATATGGTAGAGGCTATCACTCTTGTAAGTGATAACATCACTAGGACCTCTACCATGGCAACCCAGCCTCTTGATACTTCTCTGGAAGCTGTCATTGGGCAGGGGAAACCCAACAGCCAAGAAACCCATGCTGGTGAAGAAGAAGAAGACTTAGGTCCAATTCTCTCATCCCCTAATGATTCTTCATCTGAAGATGAGGCGAGTCTACAACACAAGGTGTACAAACTTTCAAATCTTTGCAGCTCACCTGGAATCTCTGGTGACTATCCTGCAGAAGAGGGTCAATGACCAGCAACTTGAGATCACCAATTTCAAGGGCAAGCTAGCTAAGAGACCCATGAGAACAACTCATCCAGGTCCACAAGAACCTGTGGATGTTTTGGATCACTCTCTCAACTCCCCTGTGCAAGAGGGTGATGCTACCAAAAAGGGGGAGAAAATTCTGACAGTCACGGAACCTGGGAGTTCTTCTCAGAGTATGGACATAGAGGAATCACCATCCTCTCTTGCAGATGTTCATACTCAGCAACCTCCTCTAGACAGTGATCTACAATTGCTCATACAACAACTGTTTGAGGAGGGAATACCAAGAGCAATGTCTGCCCCCTCTGAGAACCCAATCTGGGGTTGGGGGTATGACAACAACTGGAAGGCTCTTGTGATCTCAAGAGCTCAGGGTCAATAAGAAATTCTCAACATCTCCACCTTGAGTTTCTATGAGAGTATAAACTTGGTGGATCTGCCCCTTGTCAACCCAAGCAAACAGTCAAGCAGCAAGATTGGCAGAAAGGATCCAAGACAGGGTGTTAGAGGAGTTTAGACTGAGATCAAAACTATATAGACAGAGGCTAGCAGGTGAGGCCTTTGGTCAACTGGATGTTAAGGTAGACCCCAAGATTAACTTCAAAGGGAAAGCCTTGACTGAAGGCCCAGAGGCTGAGCTTGTGAACCGTGAGAAGATCTCCCTCTACACCCATTTCCCTCAGTGAAACACCAGCTGGTGATGGTGTTTCACAACCTCTCTCTAGCCAGAGCATAATAGCTGAATCAAGCAATGAATGCTAAAGCTCTCTCCAGCCTAAGTCACCAAGGCCTGTGGTTGACAAAGGTAAAAGGAAACTAACTGTTGAGGAGATTAAAGAAGAAAAGAGAGAGAGGAAGAGGAAGCTGAGGGGAGAGAGTTCAAGTGGTTCCCTAGGATTCATGGAAGCTGCAATAAGGGCTGCCCCCAGGCAAAACACTCAGGAAGATGAGTTAAGGGCAGCCAGGCTAAACTACATTGGAACTAGAAATTACAATGTAGATGAACTCATCTCTCTCCCCTTAGATGAATTGAATGAACTGGTTGACATGAAATTGTTAAAGGAAAGGAAGGAGGCAGAGGATGCAGAATTGCTCCTCAAAATCAAAGAACAAAGGAGGCTGAAAAGGCTCTACAAATATGCTCCTGTCCTCTCACCAGTTCAAGAAAGTCCTGAGCAAGAGACTGTGGTTGCTGAACAACCTCAGGTAGTTGATGAAGAAGAAAGATTAAAGATAATCAACTACCTAAGTGCCACAGGTCTCTATCAGGCATCTGCACTTCTTTCCCTACCTTATGAGTATATATTGTTTGTATACAACAAGCAGCTAGAAGAGCAAGCCAAAAAGGATAGGCAAGCTGCTAGGAAAAGGCATAGGGAAGAAGCTGCAAAGCAAGAGCCATCATCCAAAGAAATTAGAAAAAGTCTACTGATAGGCAGAGGATGATGAGCTTCTTGAAGCTGTACGGGTTCTCCGGAAGGAGGCTTGGTCCCATGTCTCTATCCACAATGGATGAGCACATAAGGGTGATCAAGCAGAAGATAAAAAAGGGAGAACTGGTAGATTTGCATTCTCCAAGTCAAGCTCAACCTGAAGTTGAGGTGAAGGTTGAACCTATAGAGACAACACAACCTGCACCTGGAGCTGCATATCAGCCAACTTCATCTTCTGACCCATAGCAGGGTTCTCCTCCCTTTCTTTCTGAAACTAGGAGAGAGGAGATCCTAACTGAGAGGGATTCCACTGAACAACCTGACATTGAAGACCAGCCCTCTCAGTTAAAATCATCAGGGAGGAGAAAGAGGATGGCCAAAAGAAGATCCTCTTTTAAGAAGAAAAGAAGAAAGGCATCCTACTCCCAACCTCAGGATGAGTTAGAACATCCTGAGGAAGTGCATGAAGAGGCATCTCAACCAACTCCAATCATAGTAGAGCCTCTTACCATTGGAAGACAAATTCTATCCTAGACATTTGCTGAAGATCCAGATAGATGGTATGTCACTAGAGATCAGGGAGAACAACATGTCTACTTCACAAATGACATGCTTGAACTCCCTCTGCATGATCTCTATGATATGAGAAGGTACTTCATGAGTTTGAAGAATCCAAATCTGCTGATGAAAGAAAGGAGTTCTAAAGATCCTCATGTGGACTATCCAAGTCTGAAGAACCTCTCTGTTTTGGTAGCATCAGCCTAGGGGGAGTTTGTAGGAACCTTTGAAGTTAAAAGGCTGATGCAACGGATACCAAAACAACCAAGTCTTCCAACATGCACTTCGGAACAAAGGTAAACTAGCTTCGGAAGCTTTTACACACTCAGAAATATGCTAAGTGTAAAATCTTTCGAAGCCAAAGTTCAGAAGAAACTGCTGCGGAAGCTTTACACTTAACTTGGAAAATATTCTAAGTGTAAAGTCTTCCAAATCCAAGGACTCAACTCTTCCGAAGTTAAAGATGAAGTCTTCTGAAGTTTCAAAGACAAAGTCTTCCGAAGCTGTTTACAAAACAAGACTGATTTCTTCTGAAGAGAGAGAAAAGATTCCTTTTCCATTAACTTTATCATAAAGCAACCTATTTTCCGCTGCATGTTCTGGTGGCTCACCTGCTATCACTAGTTGGTGAAACTTCCATGCTTTATGATAAAGTAGATAAGGTCTTCGCCTGTAAGTTTCTCTTTTTGTTCCTTTTGGCTTTTTGTAATAGGAAAAGTCAGTGAGCTATGGCATGTCATAGTCACTAGTCAATAAGGCAATCTGCCTTTTTGACTTTAGATTGATCTTGTTGTCTAGATTAGTCACTTCCAACTATCTTTTTGCATATTGACGGTTGTAGGATGTAGTATAAATAGTCTCCGATTCTTGCACTTAGAATATATTTGTACAACACTTGTAATATAACTAGAGAGCAATATACAACTTCCTTGAAAACTTAATCTTGTGTTCTTGTTCTTGTTCTAAAACAACTTTACTTGTGTTTGTCTTGTATCCTCAGTAAAAGTTTACAGTTCCCTATTTGAATTGTTAAGTGATCTTTAGATCCTCCTTAGTGTGTTAACTAAGTGCAAACTTAAGTACCCTTTAACGGTCGTGCAATTACCTTCCACTTTCATTACATAATACTTTACGTGCGTTCTTAAATCATACCACGTAAAGTCATATCATAATACATAACGTGAAATATCATCATCAGCAGCCCATAGTAGATAAAACATTAACAAGCATGAACCACTAAAAACAAGAGTACTTAGCACTTAATTCTATCCCCCAAACTTTTAGAATAAGCGTAAGTGTTCTTAGTGCATAAACAAGACACTAAGTGTCACCTTTGAAACTTTGGAAGATTTCCTTTTGGCTTTGGAAAGTTTTACACTTAACCTTCAGAAGACTTCATCTTTGCTTCGAAAGATTTTACACTTAATCAAAGTCCACAGCAGACGACCAAAGTCCACAGCGGATGACCAAAGTCCTCGGTGCATGAATAAAACACTAAGTGTGTCCACAGCAGATGACTAAAGGTTCACAGCAGACATGTATGCATACTTAAAAGGTCTACAACGGACATGCATTGTCCATAGTGGATGACCTAGGTTCATAGCGGATGACATAAATATTCTAAGTGTCCACAGCGGACAACCAAGTCCACAGCGGACAACCAAGTCCACAGCGGACAACATATAATCTCTAAGTGTCCACAGCGGACATGCAAAGTTCACAGCATACATACAAAGTACACTGCGGACAGTCTAAATGCCTAAGTGTCCATAGCGGAAACTTTATCCATGCTCAAGTGTTCACAGTGGACAGCTAGTGTCAATAGCGGATAGCTAGTGTCCACAGCGGACACCAAGTCCAACACCTGTGATTCAACTTATGTAGTTTCTAGTCCCAAACATCACTTCTAAATATATTCTTAGCATGGATCTACCAGTTTACACTTAAAACATCACAAACAACCATACAACAACATGGAAATCCTTTAGAAACATATATCTTCCGTACACAGTCGCCTTTTTATAAAAGAAATATAGTTTGGAGAAGAAACATTCTTTTTAGTATACAGAACAGCCCCAAACAAGTAGAAAACCAGTAAAAGAGGAGGGATCTAGAACTCACCTTAAAAACTTTCGAGCAAAACTCCACAAACCCAAGAGCAAACTTGGAGTTCTAGCACCTAAAAACGCGAAAACAAGCAACTAAACACATAGAACTCGGTCCAAAAGCTTGAACCCGACTGAAACCGAGAAGAAAATGCCTTAAAATCTTACCTTCTAAAGATTTCTCTCACTTTCTCACTCTAAAACCGGATGGGAG
Source organism: Flaveria sonorensis (assembly GCA_025506505.1). Taxonomy (NCBI): domain Eukaryota; kingdom Viridiplantae; phylum Streptophyta; class Magnoliopsida; order Asterales; family Asteraceae; genus Flaveria; species Flaveria sonorensis. The sequence goes on along the minus strand of CM046435.1, from coordinate 18,334,332 downwards.
CTACTTCTCTCACTCTAGCCGAAAGTTGAGTGTATAGGAGAGAAAGTATGGGCCGCCATATAACCTTTTTAAACCCCATTATGGGCCGGTTTGGCCCTTGTATGCTTTTAACTCTTGCTTTTTAAAATAAAATCCCATTTGCTCCCTTACTTTTCTTTTCTTTTCTTTTATTTTTCCGAAATTTCCGGGTGTTACATTACCTATCATGTTCCTATATTTGTATAAATACATGAAAGGTTCCTGGACAAAACTAACAACTTTTTGTTTTTAAAAACAGAAGCTTGAGATCTAAAAAAACAACACAAGTTTATATAAAAATTTTAAAAGATGTAAAAGAATCTTACGTGTTGGTCGATGAAAACTACCAAAAATTTGTTTTCAAACACGATAGACAAAACAAAATTGACCCAAATGAAACACTGTACCGAACCGAGTACTGCATTACTGATGAAAAAATGGGATGCAAATCCATGATCAATTATACCTTCAATTTTGAAATAAAACAAATTTTGAAAACTTTGATACTAAAAGAAACAAAATAAAGTTGATATTAAGTTGGATTTCATGTTCTGGTTTTTAAGGTTTGTAGTTGTGTATATTAATATTATAATGCCTTGCTCATATGCAAGATAAATTGCATAACTTTACCTTGAGGAAAAATATTTTTTTTATCAAATTTGGATAATCTTGAAACTTTGCATAGTATTAACTCAAAATAATTACAACATCATCATATACAACAATTAGTTATTCACATATTCATATATTGGCATTAGGAAAATCTAACTTAGATATTTATAATATATTAATTTGAAGTTGTGTTAACAAGTAATTTATCACTTGATATGCATAACGTACAACCTCCTTTCTTTTTCACTGATCTAGTTTGTCATTTTCAATCAATAAGGTACAACTTCTATAGAGTGATTTACCTGCTTTATCTGTCATTTGTTACTTTTTCCAAGCAATACATCTTTTTGTAGAGAGACAAAATTCCTGCTTGGTAACGAAGAGTTTGTTCCTCTCACCCTCCCCCGATGCTTCGCTTATATCATCCTTCGACGATGAAGTTTTGGCTTCCGTGACGCCTCTAGCAGCGGCCGCCGACACATAGAGCAGTGGTTGTTTGCTAATCTGCGATGGAGATGAGAGTCAGAGACCCGATTTCTTGCTTCTTTCGCCGGAGATTTCTTTACGTTTGACGGCTCTATCGACCCCTTTACTGCACCAGTTGTCCTTGGCAGGTTATTTTTGGATCATGCTTTTCTTTAGGTGTTATTTATTCATCTTTAATCGTAGTAGTTGAGCCTAATGTAGCCTTTTCTAACACCATAGTTTATTCATTTTATTCAAATGATTTCATTCGTGTTTTGTAACTTATACCATGCCTTAATGTATATTGAGGCGAGCACCCGTGAGTTAGTCCGGACGTCAAATACCAACTTCGGTAACATTTGAAATCAAACTATACCGTCTAACTGTCTCCATATAGTATCCTAAACCCTAAATTATGAATATGTGATTTTGGGTTTTCTACAAGTCACAAAACCACAATAGATTCAAACTTATGAGTTGTAAACTTTGCTATTTGTTTGTGATAAAGAGGTTGTAAGAGAACTTCATTGAAGAACACAATCAAACATGGAAAAGGGGATTCTTATATTCTTAAAATTTTAAGGTTAGTTTCAATTTTATGAATAAAAGATAATATTTATGATTTTGTGTTGTTATAGATCATATTTACTAGATAGTTAAATTCTGTATATATATATATATATATATATATATATATATATATATATATATATATATATATATATATATATATTAGTTTTCTTTTTTATTTTAGTTTGTGGCTATAGCATGCAAGTAGTTTTTCTTGGTAAAAACACTTTCTTGTTTATACGTAACTATTCAAACTATTGTTTAACTACCAATGAGTTATAAAGTGTTGATGAAGAATAGTAGAACACATAATGAACATGGAATGATAAGTAGTCCTCTACAAATGTTCAGTTATGTAATTTTGATTATTTTGATGTGCTTTCTTCTGTAGTATAGTTTTTGCTACTACATCCAAATATAGAGATCTTAAAACCTAGTGCAACAGGTAATGCTAATTAAAGTATATTGAATTCCCATTTATTAATTTCATGTATAGATTTATATAGAAGTTGATTAATCAAAAAGAGTAAAACTAACTCACAAGGCCACAAACACTCCTTTAGCATTTTTCAATTCTTTTTTATGAAAGTCCTGTGTTAATAAAAATAGGAAAACTAAATAATGTAAAATGCAATGCAAAGTAGGAATATGAAAGAGAAATCTACGAACGTGAATAAGATATTACTAACCTGTAGTCATTTATGCATATTCCAACAATCTATCTACTTCTGGTCACTTGAAAGTTAGTTCTTCTTTTATGACTAGGTTTATGTATGACTTATTGGTAATGTTCATGGTTCCATGAGTTGCTAAAGTCTAGCGATACAATTTCTTTTTACCTTTGGATTTACTTATGGTAGTGTGTGAGAATTATCATTTTTAGTCAATACTTGATGCAGCTTCTCATAAGAAGAAGCTTTAGTCAGCTTTTGATCATATTAATTTATCAGAACTTACAATTATGGGTCCGTGGTCATGCCTAACAAGACCTATAGAACAAGACGATTGAATTTGAAATATCAACAAATTCTTGTAGAGTCTAAAGAAATGAAAATAAAGGGTCAACTTGTTCCAACTTCATCTCTATTGAATTTGAATAATAGAATAACAGATATAGTCATAATTCAATGGGCCATGTCCACTTATTTGTCCTTTATTAATTTCTAATCTTTACAATGGATTTCATTTGCCTAATTGAAACGGTGATTTAGCAGATGACTTATCATGATTCGTGATCACTAATATACTATAACACATTAGATGATTATACAATAGGTTACTTTTTTATTCCTATTAAGAATATCGCTATTCTTCATATGAATACTACGACCGAAAAAAACAAACAAACAAAGCCCCTTGTTTGTTTACTTGATTTTTTTTATCTTTATTATGTTAGTTGCAATGGTAATTAACAATGTTGATTATAATCTACATTTTTCCTGGAGGCCTGATTTAACTGCAAGGCATTAATTTTAGAGTTTACTTATCTCTAGGTTTGGTTATGTGGCTTACTCCTAAATGTAAGTCTCAAATCTACCTTTAGTTGTACTTTAGCCATAAACAATATTAAGTATACATATGTTTAAATGATATAACTAAACGTCTAAAAGTGTGTCTAAATTATCAAGTGAAACGAAACGTAGGTTTCTTAAAGTAAAAATAAAGTTAATTGTTTATTGTTACTCACAGTACAAAGAAAGGAAGACTAACAACTCCCTAATAGCTACATACAACATGTGTTGCAAAGAAGTTAAAGAAACATAGCAAATCTTGACTTGCGTAGAAGAAGGATTCAAGAATAGTTGGAGTTTCTTATGTTTGATTTCTTTCAAATTAGAATCTAAATGTACATGTAAGAAAACCTCGTGTTGGACCCTGAAAGGATCATACCTACCAATTAAAGTAGTGATGGATTATGTTCTGGTTGGAAAAGACAAGTGTCATTTATGCCGATGGGATCTTTGTGGATGAAGAAACATGTGCAGATAAAGAAAAAGGCTAAGTGTTTGTTTAGCCGCATTAGTTTTTACCGGTGAACAAAGACAAATGCAAATGAGTATTTGTCTACCCGGAAAGAACTAATACGGGTGAAACAAAACAAATTCTTATGCCTAACTGAAGAAATACGGACTAGACTTGTACACCTGCAATAACAAATGCGGATGCACAAGATACAAATGCGGGTGAAGAACCACTTTTGCGGATACTGTTATTTTGTACCTTGTAGTTAGTGTTACTAGATTGTTTGTCAGGGTATTTAGGTCATTGTATAGGTCATATTATCTGACCTATAAATAGATAAGGTTTTTACCTTTTTTTGTAACTCTTAGCCTACATTTGGTAACTTTTGCACAAACTTTCACACAGAAAGATTTGTTCATACTGAAATCATTACAACATATTATTAAGAGTACTTCTGAGTGTTTGATTTGTGATATTTGTATTTCCGCTGCAAATCATCATTGAAATCATTTGATATGTTCGATCCTCATTGATTCTAACCCAGTCAATTGGTATCAGAGCCTTGGTTCTCGAAATCACCAAGAACACCGACTTTTCTTCATGATTCTCGGTCGAACTATCATTTAATTTGCTTTTCATTTTGTTTTGCATAACTTATTAGACATTAGAACATATATACTCATCTTTTATGTAAGGCCCCGTTCCCGGAACGCTTACAGTCGGTCATTCAAAGCATAAAACATATAGAATATAACATTTAAGAACATATCATACTTGTAGCGGAATTTGAACTTTTCATTAAAAATTAAAAGGTCATGACAAAACATCCTGTTGTTTCATTTACATCCCAAAAATTGTATTAGTACAATAATATTCTCAAAATATTTGGATGCCAGACTCAGATTATCCCCAGTAGCTTATGCATCCATGCCTGCACCTCCTCAGCATCAACAAATTACCTGCCAACTGATATGCATATAAAAAGTCAGCGTTGCTGAGTGAGTTCTAGTTTATATAATAAAATACTTTACTTTTGATAAAACCTTTCCTTTACTTTCGTTCGTAATCACACATCATACATACATCTTGATAATAATTATTTATTTATCCTTTATCATCGTACATAATCGTTCGTTTCGTACTTTATTATCTTTCACTTCTATCCAGATCCTGCCATTCCCCATCTTCGATGCACAAAGTGACTAAAGTCTTGGGAGCAAGTGGCAAGGACCCCATTATCGCACGTTTCCATCAGTCACAAAGACTGACGGTTAGGTGTGCACTTGGCACACTATCGAGGTGGCAACCCATAAAGAGTTGTGATCCCCTTTTTATGCTTGCAAGACTTTTAATTCATTCATTACGTTCCACTTCTCATTATCTTTATCTTTCACTTTCATTACAATAATACTTTATGTACAAGAGTATTAACACACCACGTAAAGCTACATACTAATACGTAATATAGAACATGAACCACAGCCACAAGCATACATAACATCAACAAACCTAACCACAAAAACATTCCAGAACTTAACACTACATTCTACTTCCCAAGATTTCAGAAAATTCTAAGTCCCCAAAGAAATATGGATGCACATAGTCTACTGCGGCTGGATGTTCAGCAAATGCGAACATGCAAATACGGATGAAAGTCTTAGAAAAATATTCTAAGTGTCTAAAGATGTGCGGGTGAACCAAATGTGGATGAACAAGTCCAAATGCGGATGAACAAGTCCAAATGCGGATGAACAATACTAAATGCGGATGATCAAAATACTTAACTATGGAACATAAATCCAATGCGGTTGAATGCTCAGCAAATGCGGATGATGACTAGCAAATGCGGATGAACAAAATACTTAACTATAGAACATAAAACCAATGCGGTTGAATGCTTAGCAAATGCGGATGAAGACCAACAAATGCGGATGAACAAAATACTTAACTATTGAACATAAAACCAATGCGGTTTAATGCTTAGCAACTATGGATGAAGACCAGCAAATGCGGATGAAGACCATTAAATGCGGATGAACACTTAACAAATGCGGATAAACAATTTCCCACACCAGACAGCCAAAGTCCACAGCGGATGACCAAGTCCACAGTGGACAGTCAAAATGCCTAAGTGTCCACAGCGGACATGCAAAGTCCACAACGGACATGCAAGTCCACAGCGAATAGTCAAATTGCCTAAGTGTCCACAGCGGACGGCTAGTGTCCACAGCGGACGGCTAGTGTCCACAGCGGACACCAAGTCTATCACCTGCAATTCAACTTACTCAATTTCCAGTGTCCATACATCATCTTGAGCATATTCTTAGCTTAGATCTAACGGTCTAACACTTAGAACATCTTAAACATTTATACAATCATCATGAAAATCATAAAACACAACTATATCATCATAAACAACCGTACCATACATGGAAAATCATAATTTGCTTCAAAAACATCAGTTTAATATGCATACCAGCTCTAAATAAGTAGAGAACATTTAAAAGAGGGGATCTAGAACTCACCTCTAGCAGCTTTCAAGTAAGACTTCTTCAGACCGAGAGCAATTGGGAGTTCTTGCACCTAAACACACCGAAACAAGCAGCCAAACACAAAAGAACACATAAAAACCAGTCCAGCAGCTCGAATCCAACTAAAACCAAACAAAAATGCAAGAAAACCTCACCTCTAGGAGAATTTTGGCTTCTCACACAAAAATCCAGTTGAACACCTTCTTCTTCCTTCCTACAGCCGAGAACAGATGTGGGGGAAATGGGGGGTATGGGCGGCCATGCTTCTTTTAAATCCCATAGTGGGCAAGTTTGCCACTTGCATAACTTTAACCCCTTGACTTGGGATATTTCACCTTTCTTTCTTTTTCTTTTCATTCTGTTAATAAAATTCCGGGTGTTACAAGTCCACCCCCTTATATAGGTTTTGTCCCTGAAACCTGTCACTCCTAGAATAGCTGTGGGTAATGCTGTCTCATCTCTTCCTCAGTTTCCCACTTAGACTCGGATCCCTTCCTGTGTCTCCACTATACTCGCACCAGTGGAACCACTTTATTCGGCAGCCTCTTCTCTTTTCTGTCAATGATGGCCACCAGTTGCTCCATATAATTGAGTCGTTCATCTACCTCAATATACTCCAGTGGCATAATCATATCCTTGTCGGCCAAGCACTTTCTCAGATGAGATACATGGAATGTCAGATGAATTCCTCTTAACTCATCAGGTAGCTCCAACCTGTAGGCCACCTCTCCTACTCGAGCAATGATTCGGAAAGGCCCTATATACCTCGGGCTCAGCTTACCCCGCTTTCTAAACCGGATGATCCCTTTCCAAGGTGAAACCTTCCACATAACTTTATCACCCACCTTGAATTCAATCGGTCTATGCCTCTTGTCAGCATACGACTTTTATCTATCTTTTGCCACCTTCATAAAGGCCTTGATCTTCTCTAACTTTTCTGTCGTTGCCTCAATCACCTTGATGCTCCCTAGCTCCTTCTGCTCAATGTCACCCCAACATACGGGCGTTCTGCACTTCCTACCGTATAGCATCTTATATGGAGGTATACCAATGCTGGCATGATAACTATTGTTGTATGAGAATTCGGCTAACGGTAAGTGTTCGTCCCAACTTCCTCCGAAGTCAATGCCGCATGCTTGGAGCATATCTTCAATCCTCTGGATGGTTCTCTTTGACTGACCATCTGTCTGAGGATGGTAAGCCATACTGATGTGCAACCTCGTCCCCATCGCATCATGGAATCTCTTCCAAAACTTAGATGTAAACCGAGTGTCACGCTCAGACACTATAGACACCGGTACACCATGACGAGTCACAATCTCTTTGATGAACAGATTCGCCAACCTCTCAGATGAATACTTCTCGAGGATCGGCAGAAAGTGAGCACTCTTCGTCAAACGGTCAACTATCACCCATTTGGCATCGTACCCCCTTGCCGTACGTGGTAACTTCGTAATGAAGTCCATGGTGATATGCTCCCATTTCTACTCGGGTATATCCAAGGGTTGGATCTTCTCGTATGGCTTCTGATGTTCCGCCTTCGCTTGCAAGCAAGTAAGGCACTTGCTCACATAATCCGCTACATCATGCTTCATTCCCGGCCACCAGTAATCTTTCTTAATATCAAGATACATCTTTATAGCTCTAGGATGAATTGAGTATCGAGTTTTATGAGCTTCATCCATGATCTTTCCCCGTAGATCCCTGTAACGAGGAATCCACATCTGCCCAAATCGGGTTCTAACACCGAGAGTGTTCTCACCCAACTCCACGACTAGGCCTTTCATCTTTTCAGAGTTGATTCTATCCTCTTTCAACACCTCATCCTGAAAATCCTTGACCTACTTCATCACATCATAGGTCATTACCAACTGATAAGCCTTTACCCGAATCGGCTCGGGTCTCTCCTTTTGGCTAAGGGCATCCACCACCACATTGGCCTTGCCCGGGTTGTAGTGGATCTCACAATCATAGTCTTTGATAAGCTCCAACCATCTCTTTTTCCTCATGTTGAGATCCTTTTGCTCAAAGAAGTACTTCAAGCTCTTGTGGTCAGTGAAGATAGTGCACTTCGTCCCGTACAAGTAGTGCCTCCAAATCTTCAATGTAAACACCACCGCCACCAAGGAGATCATGAGTAGGGAATTAGCCTCATGGGTTTTCAACTGTCGGGACACATAGGCTATTACCCTCCCTCGCTGCATTAGCACGCAACCCAATCCCGAATAAGAAGCATCAGAGTAGACAACTAAGTCTTCGCTCCCTTTGGGCAACATCAAGACAGGAGCTTGAGTCAATCTCATCTTTAGCTCATCAAAAGCATTCTCCTGTTCTTCACGTCCTTACGGGTCAACTTGGTCAATGGTGAGGCTATCTTGGAAAAATCTTGGATGAATCTCCGGTAATAGCCCGCTAAACCCAAGAAACTGCGGATCTCGGATGGCGTCTTTGGAGTCTTCCATTGCATCACCACCTCCACCTTTGCCGGGTGCACCATAATCCCTTCAGAATTAACCACATGACCCAAAAACTGAACTTCCCGCAACCAGAACGCGCATTTGGAGAACTTAGCATACAGCTTCTCTCTTCTAAGAATCTCCAATACCTCGCGAATGTGACCGTCATGCTCTTCTTCGCTCTTCGAATAAATCAGGATATCATCGATAAACACAATCACTGATTTATCCAACATCAGCCGACACACCCGATTCATCCAATCCATAAAAGCAGCTGGCGCATTGGTTAAACCGAAAGACATAACAAGGAATTCGTAATGCCTGTATCACATCCGAAACATGGTCTTCGGGATATCCTGTTCTTTAACCTTTAGTTGATGATAACCAGATCGGAGATCTATCCTTGAGAACCAGTTAGCGCCTTGAAGCTGATCAAACAAGTGATCAATCCTCAGCAGTGGATACCGGTTCTTCACCGTCAACTTGTTCAACTCACGGTAGTCGATGCACATCCTCATGCTACCATCCTTCTTCTTTACAAACAAGACCAGAGCACCCTAGGGAGAGATACTCGGCCAGATGAACCCCTTATCTAATAACTCTTACAGCTGAGTCATTAATTCCTTCATCTTGGAGGGAGCTAGTTGATATGGTGCCTTGGCAACAGGTTGGGCACCAGGTATCAAATCAATCTAGAACTCGATCTCATGGTCCGGTGGCACACCTGGTAGATCCTCCGGGAATACGTTTGGGAAGTCACACACGACAGGTACGTCGGACAATCGTGGTACTGACGCTTCCGTATCTTTCACATAAGCCAGGTAGGCACTACACCTATGTTTCATGCACTTCTCGGCCACCATCATTGAAATTACCTTCAGAACCGTACTGACCCTATCACCGTAAATTGTCACCGAACTCCCGTCAGACGCAGTCAATCGAATCATCTTTTTGCAACACACAATATCTGCCTCATAGGCTGCTAGCCAATCCATCCCAAGAACCACATCGAATCCGCCTAGGGGCATCACAAATAATTTAGCAGAGAACCTATGGCCTTCCAACTCTATTTTACAATCCTTAATCAGATCAGAAATATTGATAGACTTACCAATGGCAGTTTCTACATCGACGGGCTCATCAATACTTCTACTTCTAACAGGCAACTTAACACAGAAGGCAGTAGAAATAAAACTCTTACTAGCACCATAATCGAAAAGCACAGAGGCACAAATTTGGTTTACTAGGAAGGTACCTGACATAACATCGGGGTCCACTCTAGCCTCCTCCTGGGTCATAGTAAATGCTCTAGCTTTTGCCCTCTGCCCTTCCTTCTCCTTCTCGATCCCCTTTCTCGCCCCGAAATTCTCAGCATTCGGTTTCTTGCAATCCCTGCTCAGATGGCCCTCTTCACCACAGTTGTAGCACCTCACCACCCCATACTCCCTTGCTATATGACCAGGCTTCCCACATTTGAAGCAGACGTTCGGTCCCTACTTACACTCTCCCACATGTTCCTTCCTACACTTCTTACATTCCCTCCTGTTGTTCCCCTTACTCAATCCTGGGCGACGATCGTCAATCCTCATCTTCTTCTCTCTGATCCCATAGTTGTCACTCCTGAACCTCTTCCCATTACCATTCTTGTTCCAACTCTTTTCAACCTTCCTCTGAATTGGCACCGGGTCCCTCTCATCATACAATCTTTCGCCAAATCTACCGTAGACCTAAACATGCTCAGTCTAGCGGCTATCATGTTCCTCCTAATGTCCACGGGCAATCCCTGGATGTACCTCTTAATCTTTTTGGACTTCGGAGTTACTAGATCTGGCACAAGTCTTGCAAGTTCATTAAACTTAGAGGTATACTCTTGATGAGTCATGTTTCCAGCCTCCAAATACAAGAACTCCTCAGTTTTGTCCAACTCCCGACGCGGACAATACTCCTCCAGTACCAATTCCTTCAAATCTGACCACTTCATCCTTGCTATAGACCGTTTTCCCTCGGCTTGGTCAATGTTGTCCCAACGAAAGAATGGGAGGCAAACTTCACCTTTTGATCCTCCTGGCACTCACTCATGTCTAGGATTGCCTCCATCTCTCGAACCCAACGGTGTGCAGTAGTAGCATTGTTGTTACCATCAAAGGTCGAGGGTTTGTACCTCTGAAACGCCCCATAGGTGCACCCCTTAGCGGTCTCCTTCTTTTCCTCACTATCATCATCCTGAATTACCACCTTTGGGCTAGATGGCTCTTCCTCTGTTTTCTCCTTCTTCCCATCATCATTAGTTCTTTCACCCTCCTTTACAGCCCTTAACACTTCGATCACTACTGAGGGCAATACATTTTGCATGACATTGTAGACCTCGTCAGCAATAGCTTCCTTTACCGTAGACTTGAGGGTAGCTGAACCTGCACCCTCCTGGTGGCTATGGAGGTCTGTGTCCTCATGAATCGTCTCAGAAGCCTTAGCCTTGCTCGCAACGAACACCATCTCGGGTTGCCTTCCCAGATTTTCTCCCCGCCATAAAATCTACTTCCTATAAGATTCAAACACTAACAAGGTCATTCAAGGTAATAGTTCAGATTATGTCAAGTATAGTAAGTACCTAATTGTAGTGGCCAGTTGTGATCAGCCACTTACTGTACTCTTCATCCCCCAAGCATTCACTATCCAGACTACATTAGTATCCAAATCTACTAAGAGCACATAATCCACATAGCAGACGCACATAATTCCTTTTCAATAACATACATAAAACATTTACATAAAACCCTTACCTGCAGGCATGTAACTATTAGGACTGGCATCCCTTTCCCTTTCTTGTCCCATTCTCAGTTTAAGTTTAGGTTTTTGAAAACATTTTACCCAATTCTCTTAAACTTTGGCTCTGATACCAACTTGTAAGGCCCCATTCCCGGAACGCTTAAAGTCGGTCATTCAAAGCATAAAACATATAGAATATAACATTTAAAAACACATCATACTTGCAGCGAAATTTGAACTTTTCATTAATAATTAAAAGGTCATGACAAAACATCCTGTTGTTTCATTTACATTCCAAAATCTGTATTAGGACAATAACATTCTCAAAATATATGGATGCAAGACTCAGATCATCTCCAGTAGCTTATGCATCCATGCCTGCACCTCCTCAGCATCAACAAATTACCTGCCAACTGATGTGCATATAAAAAGCCAGCGTTGCTAAGTGAGTTCTAGTTTATATAATAAAACACTTTACTTTTAGTAAAACCTTTCCTTTACTTTCGTTCGTGATCACACATCATATGTACATCTTGATAATAATCATTTATTTATCCTTTATCATTGTACATAATCATTCGTTTCGTACTTTATTATCTTTCACTTCTATCCAGATCCTGCCATGCCCCATCTTCGGTGCACAAAGCGATTAAAGTCTTGGGAGCAAGTCGCAAGGACCCTGTTATTGCACGTTTCCATCAGTCACAAAGACTGACGGTTAGGTGTGCACTTGGCACACTATCAAGGTGGCAACCCATAAAGAGTTGTGACCCCCTTTTTATGCTTGCAAGTCTTTTAATTCATTCATTAGGTTCCACTTCTCGTTATCTTATCTTCTACTTTTATTACAATAATACTTTACGTACAAGAGTATTAACACAACACGTAAAGTCACATACTAATACGTAATATAGAACATCAACCATTGCCCACAAACATACATAACATCAACCGACCTAAACCACAAAAACATTCTAGAACTTAACACTACATTCTACTTCCGAAGATTTCAGAAAATTCTAAGTCCCCAAAGAAATACGGATGAACATAGTCCAATGCGGCTGGATGTTCAGCAAATGCGGACAGGCAAATGTGGATGAAAGTCTTAGAAAAATATTCTAAGAGTCCAAAGATGTGCGGGTGAACCAAATGTGGATGAACAAGTCCAAATGTGGATGAACAAGTCCAAATACGGATGAACAATACTAAATAAGGATGATCAAAATACTTAACTATGGAACATAAAACCAATGCGGTTGAATGCTCAGCAAATGCGGATGAAGACCAACAAATGCAGATGAACAAAATACTTAACTATTGAACATAAAACCAATGCGGTTGAATGCTCAGCAAATGCGGATGAAGACCAGCAAATGCGGATAAACAAAAAACTTAACTATTGAACATAAAACCAATGTGGTTGAATGCTTAGCAAATGCAGATGAAGACCAGTAAATGCGGATGAACACTTAACAAATACGGATGAACAAATGCCCACAGCGGACTGCCAAAGTCCACAGCGAATGACCAAGTCCACACCGGACAGTCAAAATGCCTAAGTGTCCACAACGGACATGCAAAGTCCATAGCGGGCCTAAGTGTCCACAGCGGACAGTCTAATTGCCTAAGTGTCCATAGCGGACGGCTAGTGTCCATAGCGGACGGCTAGTGTCCACAGCGAACACCAAGTCTATCTCCTGCAATTCAACTTAGTTAATTTCCAGTCTCCATACATCATCTTAAGCATATTCTTAGCTTAGATCTAACGGTCTAACACTTAGAACATCTTAAACATTTATACAATCATCATGAAAATCATAAAACATAACTATATCATCATAAACAACCATACCATACATGGATAATCATAACTTGCTTCAAAAACATCAGTTTAATATGCATACCAGCCCCAAATAAGTAGAGAACATTTAAAAGAGGGGATCTAGAACTCACCTCTAGCAGCTTTCGAGTAAGACTTCTTCAGACCGAGAGAAATTGGGAGTTTTAGCACCTAAACACACCGAAACAAGTAGCCAAACACAAAAGAACACACAAAAACCAGTCCAGCAGCTCAAATCCAACTAAAACCGAACAGAAATGCAAGAAAACCTCACCTCTAGGAGAATTTCGGCTTCTCACACAAAAATCCTATTGAACAGCTTCTTCTTCCTTCCTTTAGCCGAGAGCAGATGTAGGGGAAATGGGGGGTATGGGTGGCCATGCTTCTTTTAGATCCCATAGTGGGCAAGTTTGCCACTTGCACAACTTTAACCCCTTGACTTATAAGTTAACATTTTAAATTCATCATGCATTCAAGAACACTGTTACATTGATCAAGTCGACATCAAACCTACTATATTCACTAAATTACCAAGGGATGGTGAGCTAAACTATTGGACTATTTGAAAATGATACTTACCAAAACCTAAGTGAAGAATCTCATGATGATTACCAAAACTGACACGGTGAAGCTATGCTAAAAATATTATCAAAACAAAGAAAATTGACCAAAGTCGAATTTGGTCAAACTTGGTCAACTGTGGTCAAAGTCAACAGTCAACATCAGCGGTTGTCCCGAGTGACGTCAGCACCCGGCAGTCACGCATCAGCAACAGAGAATTTATCAGGCTCAGAACAATATTTGTGTAATCATTAGGGCTTAAATATAATTTTATTCATTTTTATAAAGAGTATAAATAGAGTAAGTGTAGTCATTTATATTTGAAGCATTCAAGCATTCAAGGATTCAAGCATACAAATTTAGTCTAGTGAGAGAAATATAAGGTTGAGTGTGTGTGAGAGAAGTTGTTCTTGCAAACTCCCTTGTAATCTCCTAGCAAACATACATATGAATGAATGATATATTTTATGAATATGTGTTATTGAATTGTTCATCATTCATTCATCATCATACATTCAATCTTGCAACAGATCTTCACTTGAAATCATCAACAGGTCTATGAGATTCCGTATTACAAATCTGATAAACGGTAACAATACGATTGCAATATTCGATCCATCCAGCAGAATCGATGGTTTCCATAATTGGTATCTGCAAATTGTTTTTGTTTTTAATAAAATCAAACTACCATTAGCTTAGATTTGTTATTTCGTGAAGATCTACAAGTTTTCACATCAATTGAAGTTCATTTGAGCCACTAATTTGAAGATTTAAGTAAACTTGTTTTTCAAGTCTTCAAATGCTCATGAACATGAAAATTTGATTTTATTGTTGTTTGATCGAATTTAAGCTTCTAATAGCTTTAGTTTGTGATAACAAACACATCTGGAAAGTTTCATATCAATTGAACAGTCAAAACTCTTGAATATGAATATTTTTGAAAATTTTGTGTTCTTGAGAAAAGTTCACTATTTTTAAGGAAAAATCATCAAAATCACGAATCTGATGTTGTTTTGCTGAAATTTATAGTGGTTTTAGCTTAGAAACATCAAATCTAAGGTTTGTTTATCATTTTCAACATCCAAATCATACATTTTGAACATTGATTCTTAGATCTGGGTTTTTGTTCTTCATTATGTTCTTCATGTGTCCATCATCTAAATCCGAGTTTAGGTGATGATTATATGAAATTGATTGTTGTTCTAGCTTAGAATCACTTATCTACAACTATTATAACCTTTGATTTTATCAAATTCCATCAGAAACCCAAGAATCAAAAGTTTGTTCATTCAAGAACATGAAGTTTGACTTTTCAAAGTCAAACTGCTTTGAAATCTGAAAATCAGCCAAATCTATGATTTAATTCAGATTTTGATTCATTTGTTCATCATACAATCATTCAATAGTCATTCAAACATCAATTTGTAAATTTGCAAGTTAATTCTATTCATAATCAAATTTTACAAAGAATACACAAATTACACTTGTATTTGATTTTTGTCTAAGTATTCTATCATCCATAGCTGATGATCTAATTCTACAGCTGATAATCTTCGTACTATTTGCAACCAAGTGTCCACAGCTAATTCATTACATCCATAGCTTATGCACAAAGTCCATAGTTGACAAACATACATTTGTCTAGGTGTTTACAGCTGATGAACAACTAATTCACAGCTGACGAACAAACACATCCACAACTGATGTGTTAACACCCATAGCGGATGTGTTAATCTGCAGTGGATATTACCTTGGTCATAGCAGATGATCAAGCAAGAAAGAGTTGAAACCATAGCGGACATAAACAATTTGTCCATAGCGGACAAGACCAAACACACAGTCCACATAACCGCTCACAGCGGACGAGCAAAATGATCCACAGCAGATGTTAATTCATCACAACAACACACCTGTTCATGTCCACAGCGGACTTGAATCAAACAGGTTCATGCAATCAAAACAAGTCCATAGCGGAAATTACCTTGATTCACAGCGGACATTACCCTGATACACAGCGACGATTAAACCTTGTCCACAGCAGACAAGTATAACCGATACACAGCGGACGACCATAACCCACCATCGGTGTCTTGATAATCATCATCATCTGTCCTTGCATCTATCCACAGTGGATGAACCCCCACCGATTAACATCGGTTGCATCCGTCGATGTCAACACCCATCAACCATAACCATACCATCGACCATCAATCATCATCACCCATCTTCAATTGTGGTTGATTTCGACTTGCAACTAACACCGCTGCAATTTCTGATTCAGCACAACCATCAAACCACCACCGTAACCACACCTTCGAATCCAACACTCCTCGAAGAAGCACCGGCCACCGCCGATCACCAATCACCTTCGATTTCAAGCTATCCGAACCATCACCACCTAAATCTTCGTCAGAGACTAGTTGGTGGTTCACCTGAGAGATCGAGAGAGTAAGAGCAGTCGGGAGACATTGAGAGAAATTGAAATTCGATTTTGACTTATATTTGTATTTTGACCAGCCACACACACACACACACACACACACACACACACACACACATATATATATATATATATATATATATATATATATATATATATATATATATATATATATATATATATATATATATATATATGTTTTAAAACATTAATTAATTAAACCCGTTTCTTGATTGAATTTAATTGAGTGAAAATTATAATTTGATTAATTTCATCGGGTTTAATTAAAATTGTTTGAAAAATCATATAATTTTAATTGGGACGATCCAAATTTTATTACTTTTTAATTAAGCTAGATTAATCTTAGTCGAGCTTAACTAAATTGTAATCGAACCGAGTTAACTCTTTAATTAGGCCGATCTAATTAAATTGAGTTTTGACGTTCTTTGGATTCAATTAAAGTTCAAATTTGATTTTGATTTTAACACAAACCAAATTTTCAAATCATTTTTGTTTTTAAATAAAATGGAAAATTTAACATCATTCACTGACACTCGTGTTTCAAGAAACCGAGCTATCTTTCTTGCCGCAGGTAGAAAGAGGTTTCAAGAATTCAAACAAAGCAAACCAAGCTGCAACCAACCAAACAACAGCAGCAAATCAAACAGAAGCTGCAAACAACCAAACAATAGTAGCATATCAAACAATAACAACAATTCATTATTTGACAAGACAAACATTCAGTTGTACATCAGTCACATTGAGACAGAACTGATGCACTTACATTTATGTGATCTTGCAAACTCAAACAACACTTTGTCTAATGATTTGATAAAATGCAGGTTAGAGATGGAACAATCTCAAAGAAATGATCAAGCACAAATCAAGACATTGAATCAACAAAACATTAGCTTAGCTCAAAAGATGAACCAGTTGCAAGACAAAATGGTTCAACAACAAATCAAACTTGAAGAGTTAACTGCTGAGCTTGCAAAAGCCACAAACATCAACAACACAAACATTCCTCCTTTGCCTGAAATTCCTGAAGACAGAAAGATCAATCTATGCTCATCAGCATGCATAGATGAAGTACAGGCATATCGGAAATATTGCAATAATATATCATACATGATAAAAGAGGAAAGAGCTTCATATGCAGAGGAACTACAAACTTCTGCAAATCAAATCAGTTCACTAGAGAAAGAAGTTGATAAATTGCTTAAAGAAAATCACAAGCTGAATGCTCAATCAACAGAACTCTCTGTGAAGTTAACAAACACAAAGGCTGAAGTTGAAGCCAAAATATCAGAAGCAAGTACAACCAAAACAATCAATAACTTGCAACATTACATTGAGCGTCTAAATCAAGCAATCACAATAGAAAAGGCTACAAATGCAAAATTGAAGATACAACATAAAGCCTTTGAAGATAAAATCAATTCTCTTCTCAAGGATGTAGACAAACTCCTTGGAGAAAGATTTAGTCTTCAAGATCAAGTTACAAGACTCACTGAGTCTTTAACAAAGACAAAAACAAATCATGCATCAACAGAATTTGAACTTGAGAATTTAAAGATGACTGCCAGCAAGTTGGAAGAACTAAATGCATAAAGAGATCAAAAGAAGAGTGCTAGAACTACATACCATGTTGTTCCTCCTCCTTACAATGATAACTACACAGAAATGCCAACTTCAATGACAAGTCCAGTCAAAGAAGATTCAAATATGCATGATCATCATCCAACAGACAAACTATCCACTATCACTCAAATCACTTCTCCTAAAATAGCACTAAAGCTGTACCTCAAACCAGAATCATGACAGAATGAAACCTTTCATTCTTGTGATGATCAAGATGGAGATCCTGCAAGTGATGAAAGTGATGAAGAAATCAATCCAAAACAATCACAGCCACATAAATCCAAAGCAGCAACGCCTAACAATAAACAAAAGGCTATGGTTCTCTATGAGAAATTCAATCCAGCTGGATTTCTTGAACCAGAATTAACAAAGGCCGAACTGAAGGCAAAGATTAAGATGGAGTTAAAGAACAAGCAGAAGCCTGAGGTACAAGAAATCAAAGAACAGGTTAAGAGGAAGAAAACCAGATCTAAAAGAAAGAAGAAAAGTCAAACAAAGTCTTTTACACTTGATCCAAACCAACCATCAACCTCAAAAGCTACATTAGAAACTCCAAAACAACAACCAATTCTCTACGAGACATGCAATTCAGATTCACACAATACTTCTGAGTGTAAAAACACTAAGAGTGATACATATATATGTTCTCATAAGAGAAAGCAACAAAAACAACCAAGGCAAAAGGCTGTGAAATTCCACGCTAATCCAACTTTATCATTCAAGCCTAAAGGAAGAAGATCCAGACCTACTCCTTACTGCTTAAATTATGACATGGAGAATCATACCACTTCAGAGTGTTCATACAACAACTCTCCAACATCACAACATAGAAGAGGTCAAAGATCTTATCATCCATCAAAGTCATACTCACCAAGATCAGAGCAGGAGTACTACAACAGACGTCATAGCTACTCTTCTCCTTGATCACATCGACATGGGTATGATTTCAAACATTATGATATTCATGATTATTGGGCACCAAGACATTATCCTAGGTCATACACACAACATAAGTATGACAGATATAGGAATAATACTTGGCATAATGGATATCATAGAAGATCACATCCATAAAATTATTATAATCATGATTATAATTCTTATGATGAATATGATCACATGCCCAGAAGAAACAAACAAGATCAAGGACAAAGATCCTTTGCTACACCTCCACAAAACTTTCAAAAGCAAACTAGATTTTCTAAACCAACCAAAAGATTTTCAAAAGCCAAACAAACTCCTTTTGTTAAAGAAACTAAAGTTGAGACAGTTGGTTTAAAATCAAAACAATGTTGGAGAAAGAAAACAATTTTAGGAGGTGAATCTGATACATTATCAGATAAGGCAAAATCATACACATACGAGCAAGTCACATATAAAGATGCTAATGGACAGCTCAGGACAGTAATGGACTGGGTTGAAATATCTAACTGATTTGCTAGTGTGATAGGGACAGTTATAGAGGCCTACTAACCCAAGAAAAGTTACCAGTGGCCGATCCCTTCCTATGACAGGAACGTTCTTCCTGCTCATGAAGTTTATGATGCAACTGAGCCAAATGGAGCAGAAATTAACCATGATTCAATGCAGGACATCAATCATTCACGAAAACTATGATGGCAATGCAAGAAACAACCGATGTTTCATTCCATCTGCTTAGTCTGATTACAATGCTACATGGACTAACTATTGATGATCTCTATTGATTTGATAGCACATATGCCATTTTTTATTTTCTCAAAACCAAAAATCCTAAAAATTAGAAAATGAAGAAAATTCCAAAAATATTACTATTATGTAATTATTTTTGAATCTTCCTGCTTTTATATGAGAAATGATAGTACACTTATCTACTATCTTTTGCATCTATTTTTCAAATCAATAAAGACTGACAAGACTCTGTTTGATATGTCAGTAGGCTCAGCTTGGATTCAAGATAAGCATATTTGTGATGAACTAAATCAATATGCATTATGGACCAAAACCATCTTTGGGTATTGGAAAGAAATGACTTTTCCAAGTGTTTGCTTGTGTGGTTACCTAAACACACCATGTGAACATGGTTTATAAATTTCTCATTGATAAAAGCATCTGTTTCTCCTTTGTTGTATGTAAATACAGACCTGGAGTAAACTTAAGGACAACTTCTGTTGTGTTGAGCACAGACCTAGTTGACCTTGCACTAAAAGTGCTGATGTATGCCAAAAAGGCAAAGAAAAGAATCCTAATATGGATCAAAGCTAAAAGAATCCCACTGAGGATCAACTTCCAAAGTGAAGTATAAAAGAATCTCAATGTGGATCAAATCTAAATGAATCCCAAAGTGGATCATATCATGAGAATTTATACTCTAAGTAGTCTGGTTCAAGTTGTAATAAAGTGCCACCTTGTATTTCATGAGGGTAATTCTTCCATACTTCTGAGTGTGGGGTACTCAATTAGCATATCTAATCAATCCTAAACATGATAAATATCACAAAGTGTTGACAATAGATTCTTGCATGAGTTTAAGTGGACAAACATACTTACAATCAACTTTGTTCTTTGTCTATGTCTATTCCAACTTTAAACATTCTTAGATGTAGAAGATTTTGGATTAGTATGATCTCATTGCAATTGAAAGATTCATGCTTGTAACTATCATAATTTTTGAAAAAATCTAAAATTCCAAAAAGATTTGTCATTTTTAGTATTTTTCTAAGTTTTGGCAAATTTACATGTGTTATTAATTTAGGGGTGAAACTTCCACGCAATGCCCCTACTGAGAGGATTTAGAATTTTGCAGGTGATGAATTGCACAACATGCCTGAGTTTTTCATTCAGTTCAAGATGTTAAGTAAACACTCCTGCTTCCTTCAAAGATCTCCTGCCAGTTGCTGAGAACTAAGAATCCTCCTCTTGGTGTCTCATACACAAAAGTTTCTCACCTTCCAAAGCTTTTGTTGAGGGAGAGTATATGTCAAGTCTAAAGATTGTCTGATGCTTCTCCTTCACTTCTGAAGTTGAGATAAAGCTGCTAATATTGCTACCTGTGCAATCCACAGTGTATGCAAATGGGTGCATTTTCGAGTCTTCCAAATAAGACTAGAAGATCAAGCTGATGAAACACCAACAAGTGCCAAAACAAAGTCTTTATATGATGAAATAAAGTCTATTTCTTAATGCCTTTTTCTAAAGCTTCTAAGAAGATGCTACCAAAAAGGGGGAGAAGACTACACTCCAAGACTGCACATCAATCAACATCCAAAGTTTTGATAATCATGAGGTTTTGGCAGCATCATCTTAGGAGGAGTATTGTTAGACTATTTGAAGATGATACTTACCAAAACCTAAGTGCCGAATCTCATGATGATTACCAAAACTAACACGGTGAAGCTATGCTGAAAATATGATCAAAACAAAGAAAATTGACCAAAGTCAAACTTGGTCAAACTTGATCAACAGTGGTCAAAGTCAACAGTCAACATCAGCGGTTGTCCCGAGTGATGTCAGCACCCTGCAGTCACGCATCAGCAATAGACAATTTATCAGGCTTAGAATAATATTTGTGTAATCATTAGGGCTTAAATGTAATTTTATTCATTTTTGTAAAGAGTATAAATAGACTAAGTGTAGTCATTTATACTTGAAGCATTCAAGCATTCAAGGATTCAAGCATACCAATTTAGTCTAGTGAGAGAAACATAAGGTTGAGTGTGTGTGAGAGAAGTTGTTCTTGCAAACTCCCTTGTAATCTCCTAGCAAACATACATATGAATGAATGATATATTTTATGAATATGTGTTCTTGAATTGTTCATCATTCATTCATCATCATACATTCAATCTTGCAACAGATCTTTACTTGAAATCATCAATAGGTCTGTGAGATTCCGCATCACAAATATGATAAACGACAACAATATGATTGCAATATTTGATCTATCCAGCAGAATCGATGGTTTCCACATAAACCACATGAGATTAGTATAGAGTTCCTAATCAAAGGGTTTACATCAAAAACAACAAGAAATTCATCAAGACAGACAAACAGAATGATGAAATGTTCATCGCATTCATGATTGAACACTTTTCATCGCATTTGTGATTGAACACTTTTTGTAGGAGTTAATCTTAAAGGCTGATGCAACCATAGATCTCTCAGCATGCATACTGAAGTACAAAGAAAGTTACTTCGGAATATTTGACAAAAGCACTAAGAAATTCTCTAAGTGTCAAATCTTCCGAAGCCAAAGACCATTTCTTCTGAAGCCAAAGATAAAGTCTTCCGAAGCTAAGAGACTGATTTCTTTTAAAGACAGAGAAGACATGCTTTCTCTGTCATACTTTTGACAAAAACTGAACCACTTTCCACTACCATCTCGAAGACTCACCAACTTATACAAGATACTTTTGTCAACTGTAGATTAAGGTCTTAAAGTCTATAACTTTGATGAAAAAATGGGATGCAAATCCATGATCAATTATACCTTTAATCTTGAAACAAGACAAAAATTTGAAAACTTCATTTCTAAAAGAAATAAAATAAAGTTGCTATTAAGTTGGATTTCATGTTCTGGTTTTCAAGGTTTGTAGTTTTATATATTAATGTTATAATACCTTGCTAATATGCATGATAAATTGCATAACTTTACCGTGATGAAAAATATTTTTTTTATCAAATTTGGATAATCTTGAAACTTTGCACGGTATTAACTCAAAATAATTACAATATCATCATATATAACAATTATTTATTCACATATTCATATATTGACATTAGGAAAATCTAACTTAGATATTTATAATATAACATTTTGAAGTTGGGTTAACAAGTAATTTATCACTTGATATGCAAAACGTACAACCTCCTTCCTTTTTCTCTGATGTAGTTTGTCATTTTCAATCAATAAGGTACAACTTCTAAACAGTGATTTACCTGCTTTATCTATCATTTGTTACTTTTTCCAAGCAATACATCTTTTTGTTGAGAGACAAAGTTCCTATTTGGTAACAAAGAGTTTGTTCCTCTCACCCTCCCCCGATGCTTCACTTATATCATCCTTCAAAGATGAAGTTTCGGCTTCCGTGATGCCTCTAGCAGCAGTCACTGACACTTAGAGCGATGGTTGTTTGCTGGTCTGCGATGGAGATGAGAGTCAGAGATCCGATTTCTTGCTTCTTTCTCTGGAGATTTCTTCATGTTTGACAGCTCTGTTGACCCCTTTGCTACACCAATTGTCCTTGGCACGTTATTTTTCGATCTTGCTTTTCTTTAGGTGTTATTTATTCATCTTTAATCGCAGTAGTTGAACCTAATGTAGCCTTTACTAACATCGTAGTTTATTCATCGTTTATTCAAATGATTTCATTTATGTTTTGCAACTTATACCATGCCTTAACGTATATTGAAGCGACCACCCACGAGTTATTTAGGACGTCAAATACCAACTTTGGTAACCTTTGAAATTAAACTATACCGTCTAACTGTCTCCATATAGTAACCTAAACCCTAAATTATGAATATATGATTTTGGGTTTTCTATCAAGTCACAAAACCATAATAGCTTCAAACTTATGAGTTGTAAACTTTGCTATTTGTTTGTGATAAAGAGGATGTAAGAGAATTTCATTGAAGAACACAATCAAACATGGCAAGGGGATTCTTATATTCTTAAAATTTTAAGGTTAGTTTCAGTTCTCCAATTTTATGAATAAAAGGTAATGTTTATGATTTTTTGTTGTTATAGATCATATTTACTAAATAGTTAAATTCTATATATATATTTATTTTCTTTTTTATTTTAGTATCCACAAAGGTCCAAGTTGTGGCTATAGCATGCAAGCAGTTTTTCTTGGTAAAAACACTTTCATGTTTATACGTAATGATTCAAACTATTATTTAACTACCAATGAGTTATAAAGTGTTGATGTAGAATAGTAGAACACATAATGAACATGGAATGATAAGTAGTCCTCTATAAAGGTTAAGTAAAGTAATTTTGATTGTTTTGGTGTGCTTTCTTTTGCAGTATAATGTTTTGCATACTACATCCAAATATAGAGATCTTAAAACCTAGTGCAACAGGTAACGTTAATTAATGTATATTGAATTCCCATTTATTAAATTCATGCATAGATTTATATCGAAGGTGATTTATAAGAAAGGGTAAAACTAACTCACAAGGCCAGAAACACCCCTTTAGCATTTTTGAATTCTTTTGTATGAAAGTCTTGTGTTAATAAAAATAGGAAAATGAAATAATATAATGTAACACCCGAAATTTTTGTCAAAATAAATGGAAAGAAAAGCAATAGGAAGAAGAAAATAAAAGTATCTTGAAAGAAAGGAAAATGAGCCAAAGTGGAGGGGGCCAAAATGTAAAGAGTACGAAACTCAACTCATTTAATATATTTTGAGTATGGCCGCCCCCATATCTCCTTTTTACATCTGCTTTTCGATTGAAAAAGTAGAAAGAAGAAGATTGAGCTTGTTTCTCTTGGTTATTCAAGAAGAAGAGGCTGAAATTCGCATATTGGTGAGTGTTTCTTTGTGTTTTTGGTTCGGTTTTGTTGGGTTTTCGACCGTAGAACCAATATTTAAGTGTTCTCGGTGCTCGGTTGTGTGTGTTTTGTTGTGTTTTAGGTGTTTGAACTCTTTGAGCCCTCAAGTTCGGTGGAGTTTTACTTGAAGGCTGCAATTGGTAAGTTCTAGATCCCTGATTTTGTGTTTTTAAACTTTTTTGAGCTGAAAAAATGCATGTTAAAATGTTTTTAATGGTTTATGTATGAACCCGTATGCACGTATGTTGAATGTCTATGTTTTATGGTTGTAAGGTTGTTTTTGAAGTTTAGAATGCTAGATTTAAGTTGTAAACATGTTAGAATGCAGATTGAGTCTAAACATGATTTAGAAATATGCATAACCGTTGGCCATGCGCCCAAATAGTACCCATACGCCTGAAAATTTGACTTAGAAAACCCAAATGTAGTTCATGTGCCCAAATAGTATCCATGCGCCTAAGACGTTTTTGCCAAATATTCTAAGTGCCAAGCTCGTGCGCCTGAACAGTGCCCAAATAGTATCCATGCGCCTAAGACATTTTTGCCAAATATTCTAAGTGCCAAGCTCGTGCGCCTGAACAGTACCTCATGCGCCCAGAAAATTTCCAGGCGCCTAAGTGTTAGTCATGCGCCTGAACAGTACCTCATGCGCCCAGGATTGGTTCCCAGGTGCCAAAGTGTTGGCACATGCACCCAAGCAGTGCTCATGCGCCTGCATAGTTTTCATGCGCCCATATAGTTCTCATGCGCCTAGAACACTTAGAAAAATTTCTGAAATTTTGGAAAAATAGAAATTTTAGGGTTTGACCCTGGTTTGATTTGATGGTTGTATTTGTTTATTCCATGCATGTTTATGGCCTGTTCTTGTGTTCCATATTACGTATTATTGTGTGGCTTTACGTGGTGTGTTTATACTCGTATGCGTAAAGTATTATCATAAATGAAGCGAAAGATTAATGGCAATGAAAAGTGGAACATAAAGAATGAACGAAAAGTCTTGCAAGCAAAATGAAAGGAGGTTCACAGCCATGGGTTGTCAGCTCAACTGCGTGCGGGTTAGCTACCCTATGAGGATGCATGCGGGGTCAATCTTTGAGATTGACGGGACCCTTGTGCTTGCCCAAGGTAACTGGGTCAGCTTCGTGCACAATGTTCGGGGTCTATTTATAGACCTTAGGCCCAGTATCAGCTTCGTGCACAATGTTTGGGGTATTGCACATTGGTCTGGATGAAAGTGAAAGATAATAAAGAAAGTACGAAATGAATGATGAAAGATAATAATGAATATTATCTTGTTGTACGTATGATGTGTGAACACGTATGAAAGTAATGAATTTTATGAAAATGAAGTATTTTAAGAAAAATGATATTTTCGTATATAAATAAAGGTGTTTTAAATGTTTTAAAACTAGAACTCACTTAGCAATGCTAACTTTTATGCATTTTTCAGTTGGCAGGTAAATGTTGCTGAGGGTGGCATGCGGGGGAAGCTACTCGTCAGGGCAAGACTGGCATCCATTCGTGCAAATGATTTTGTTGTGTTTTAATGCAACTAATTGATTGTTTTGTAACCCTAACTTACAACGATGTATTATTTGGCAACAATAATTACAAGCATGAATGGTTTTGTTTAACTTAATCCGCTGCTTAATCTTATGAAATGTATAATGTTTTATATGTATAATGCTATGATTGACCAACTGTGAGGTCTCCAGGAACGGGGCCTTACAAGTTGGTATCAGAGCCAAATTTTAAGAGAAATGGGTAAAATATTTTCAAAACCTAAGCTTAAACTGAGAATGGGACCAAATGGAGGGATGCCAGCCCAAGTAGCTACGTGCCATCAGGTAATTCTTTTCTTAAATAATAACCAGTATTATGTGTGTGTGCTATTTGATTTATGTGTTCTTAGTAGATTTGAATACTGATGTAGTCAGGATAGGAAATGCTCGGGGGATGAAGAGTAAAGTAAGTGGCTAATCATAACTGGCCACTGTAATTAAGGACTTACTATACTTAACATAACTGAGCTATTACCTTGAATGATCGTGTTGGTGTTTGAATCTTATAGTGTTTAGTGGATGGCTGGAGGAAGATCATCGAAGGCTTCTAGAGGAGGAGTATGAGGTGGTCATGGTGTTGGGCCACGTGCCACAAGGAACAAGACAAGGACTGCAGGGACGGATCCTGCTAAGCCTGGGCTTTATCATCCGGAGGGTGTGGATGAGAGTGCTAACTTAAGAGCCTCAGTAAAGGAGGCAGTTGTGGAAGAAGTGCAACAGGTCATGCAGACGATCCTACCGACTGTGGTGACCGAGGTCATCCGTGCTGTGAGAGAGGATGAGAGAAAAGAGAAGGAGGAGGAGAGAAGGACTACGGCTGGGAGAAGGGGGAATGAGAGGGGTCATGATGAAGAGGAGGAACTGAACGCTGGGATGGCGGCCTCTAGTGATGAGGAAGAGGTGGAAGTATGGGAAACCGCGAAGGGGTGCAGCTACGGGGCATTCCAACAATGCAAACTATTGGTCCTACTGATCTATATAACAGTGCACTTGATTGATAAACACAAACAAATCCCACTGATAACACAGATATCAATGATATTTGTGTAAAATATAGATCAAACACTATAAAATAGGGATGAACAATGATGAACACCTCAAGAACATTCAATAAAACCCTTGTTTGATCTGAATTGATTGCTAAATATATTACAAAGTGAAAGCGCCTCAATCAATGGCTCATTCAAGCTCCCAAAACCTAATTGTCACTAATCTATTTATAGTGATAATATTCACTAATGACATATTAAGCCCCTAGACTTAGACAATTAGAGAAATTACATATAAAACATAAAAATGACTTAAATATAAATAAGTATATTTTGTTGACACAAAATATATTTATTAACAATAAACTCTTAGTCATTTATATCTTCAACATCTTGTCTCTGTTCTTCATTTCGAACGCGTCTGTTTGCCTTTTGACTGTGACGTTGACCTTTATTGACTTTGACTGTGTTGATAATATAGACTATCCTTATCAGACCCAACACAAACCCCCGACTTTCGATGGCAACGGTAATGCTGCTGCTGCTCACTGCTGGGTGAGAGAAATGGAGGCGGTGCTGGAGATTAGTGAGTGTAGGGAGGACCAGAAGGTGAAGTTCACCACTCACTCGTTTGTAGACTCGGCTTTGTATTGGTAGGACAACATTCTCCAAGCCTAGGGCAGCAGAGCCATCGGGAAGATGAGATGGGGAGAGTTGAAGAAGATGGTAATCAAGGAGTTCTGTCCTCACCGAGAGCTCGACAAGATAGAAAGAGAGTTCCTACATCCTCAAGATATACTTAAGCACAAGGATGTATTTAAACATCGAAAAGTTAGTGAGATCACACTGAAGCAGAGTCTGATCTTGATTTTAAAATTTTGATAGCCAAAAACAGTTCAAGAATGATTGTTGGTATATTTGTCCAATTTAAACCCATGCCTTATTTTTTTCAATGAGTGACCTACAACTAATTTTATCATGTTTTAGGTTCGATTAGAGAAGCTCAGGTAACTTGGTTCCCACATACATCAGGCAAAGAACTTATCCCGTCATCAGGGCTTATGGAGTAATATGATTAACTCTGCTTGATTTTCGTTTGAGGTTCAAAAATGATCTTAGTTTAGGAATCACTATGCTTTAATTTTAGGGAACAGATGATGAGAGCTCCAGGTCTATACTTACGTATAATAGAGGAGATGATCATCTAAGCGTGCTGATGAGAGCTTCAGGTCTATACTCACGTATAACAGAGAAGATCATCGCTCCAGGTCAATGCTTCCGCATATCAGAGGAGATAAGCATGAAATATACATCTGAAGAGCTAATGAGAAGCTACATTCAGGACTTGGGGATAGGGAGATTTTTGGAATGGAAGGGATCAAGGCAGAAGTCAGATACTCTCAACCCGTTTTTGATGAGACTTGTAACTTTATGCAGGCTGAGATGTCATGGAAATGATCCTTATCACCGAGTTCTAAAGCTTTAGTTAGGCTACAGAATCACTGTTTACTTCGTTTTCGGGCTGAGCCTACCATGCATATCATATAATGAAACTATCTTTTTAGATTTTAGAATTTTAAGTGATACAGACATCTACATCAGTTACTATCATTTCTCATAAAGGTACAAGTCATGCAACCAAGCATACAAAGTAAACATACTATCATTTCTCATTCATCCCAAGTCATGTTCTTAGTTCCTATTTCAATTATACTAGCAAAGAAAGTCTTCCAAATTATACTAGCAAAAAGATGAGAAATGAAGTACCAACAAAAATGCAGTGATTGTGAAGTGTGAACTGTAATAGTGCAGATAATTATCCAAAATATGGATGAGATACCAAAACCATAACCTATTTGTTCCAATTTAAATTTGACTGAGGAGCATTCTCAGTCGGTAAACCGAATTACTAACAGTCCTCCTGAACCGTTCCTGCACTCATTAACAGATTAGTTAGAGAGAGGGACCCAGGCCATTGTGGTCCTGGGAGTTCCTTTTTCATCAATGTACATAACCTGCTTAAGCACGCACTCTTTTGAAAAATAATTTATCTCTTTAACCTTTTGTTTTACTTTCCAAATTTGTTTCTGTTCAATTACTTTAGATTTGAAAGAATTGAATTCGGAAATCATTTTATTTTTAAGACCCATATATGAAACATTGGTCCTTTTCATCTTTGAATCATGTGAAACCAGCTTCACATGATAAGGTTTGGATAGATTGTTCTTCATCCAACCATTCAAAGATACGTGCTTTTTACTTTTTGAACTAGAGAAGCAACCCGTGCCCCAAGCCTGTCTTTGAAGTTGAGGGCACTTCTTTAGCACATGACCTTCTTTTCCACATCTAAAGCAAGCCTTGAAAGGCTTTTGGTTCTTTTAAGTCTCGTGGAAAGTAGAAGAGGGTGGAGCCTGCTTTGCGGTTGTTGCAGCTTGTTGACAACCTTGAAGCTTCTTCTTTCGGATATTAGAAGATTGAATTTTTGAGGCTTTGTCGATATGGATTTCGAACTGGTTGTGATTTGATGTGTGATGTTCCAGGAGATGAGATCTGAACATTCTTCTGAGTACACTTTTGTATGACTAGTGACTTGGTAGACTTGGAGGCAGATTTGTGGCGAGCTTGATGGATAGCAGATGAAGATGGTGAGTGCTTTTGCTGAGATTTAGAGCAACTGCTGATTTGTTTAGCATTTAAAGATGAGATCCATATAGGTGTTGATTCAACTTTTGGAAGCATTTGAGACTTGACAACTTTGATTTTTGATTCGTCATCTGATCTTGTCTTGTCGTGTATACACAAGTCTGCTTCCAACAGATCTTGATTAATACCACTTGTTGAGTTCTGATTGCCTGACGATTCCACATCTGTTCCTTCTTTGACAAACCTAACAGGAACAAAAGAAGGGATATTTTTTGAATTTGGTAAAGAAGTTATGGGAAACACCTGATACTGGATTTGAAGCATCAAGGGTGGAATTATCATTTTGCTTATCAGATCCTTGTTTGATGAGTCCCAAACCTACAGGAGAATCATATTCACCTTGAACCTCTTTGTGATTAACGCTGCTTAAACCTGCATGTAGACTGTTAGTATCTGCAACTTCAATTAAATCATTAGATGGATGAGGTTAAGGCATAGGAGAGTAACAATGAGTGCTAGGAGGAGGTTAAACATATGAAGTTTCACCACATCCCACACCCTTTTTGATTCTAGCTCCCCTTTGCATACAGAATAGTTCTTCTTGTTTCATCCTTGATATCGTCCATTTATCAAGTTTAGTTTTAAGCTTGCTAGTCTCAAATTCTGCTAATGTGACTCGTTCGCTCAAAACGTTAATCTTGACATTCTTTTCTATAAGATTTCTTTTTAAAAGTTCATATTCCTTTAAAGCTTCTCTTAGTTTGATAAAATATTTGGACTTATTGATTTTAAGTTCTTTGTTTATTTGTTTTAATTCTTTTTCATTTTCTAGCAATAATCTATTAGCTTTATAAACTCCAAATAAATGAATTTTGCAGGGAGGAGAACACATGTCTTGAACAACCTCATAAGGAAGTCCCATAACTAGCTTTTCAGCAGCTAGGGCTTTTTCACATTGACAGACAGGAGTGTTCTTTTTGTATTCTTCCTCCTCAGTAGCTCTATTCTTAGCTTCTTCAGCTTCACCTTCCTCTTGCTTTCCTTCATCCTGAACTTTACACCGGCTTTCACAATCACCAACATCACCAACACCCTCACCTTGAGTGTCACACCTGAATTCTTTGAAAGGATCAAAATCCTCAACAGAATCCTCATCACTGTTTACCACCTCATCCATCAATGCATGGTTGACTTCTTCTTTAGTTTTTGATCTCAACACTTGAAGACACACCACCATACATGAATTGATTATACTCTCCTCTTTTCATATCCAAATAAAATGACTTTAGCTTGTTGATAACTTCAATGAGTTTGTAGTCAACAAAATTTCTTTCCTGCTTTAACAATCTAACTTGTGAACTCCACTATGGAGGAAGAGATTCCAAAAGTTTTGTGACTTGCTCATGGTTCCCCAGCTGGTCATCATACTTCTTATGGTTGCTTGCCACCATTAGAAATCGATCAACAAAATCAGATATCATTTCATCTTTCATGGCTGCAAAAGAATCAAACCGACTTTGTGCCGATATTAGATTATCAGATTTGAAGGAATTAGGGACTTCTGAAAAAGCCATTTTTGACATGATCAGAAATAAATTTCACTGAAATTTCACTAAATTCGCTGGCAATTTCGCTAGTAGTTTCGCGAGTAATTTCGATAGCAGTTTTGCCTAGCAGTGGCACGCTGATGGTAGTTTCGTCGGGTAGTTTCTCCCGAAACTAGTTGAACATTCGTTCAGAAATCAATTTGGTAGTAATTTCACTGGGTTTGGCACATAAACACCATGAACTTTCGTTCAACGCATGTACTTTCGCAGGGACAAAGAAACCAGATACAAAAATCAAGAACTGTGTAGTTTCACTGAATGAGCTCTAGTTTCGCCAGGCGAAACTATGTAGCTTCGCTGAATGAAGATACAGTTTTGCTGGAAGAGCTGTAGATTCGCCTGACGTATCTGAATGACTTTTTCAGCATGAAATCAATCCAAACTAATCCAAATCTCAATGAATTTGAGATCTGATGATTTCTAAAGCTTCCCACACCAAAATAGAGCAATCCTCAATCAATTTCCATGTCCAGAACACACAGATCAGATCAAAAATGAATGGAACAGTGACTTTAAACTAGGAAACCAAACAAAACTCAAATAATCAAGAGCACAATGGCTCTGATACCATATTATTGGTCCAACTGATCGATATAACATTGCACTTGATTGATAAACACAAACAAATCCCACTGATAACACAGATATCAATGATATTTGTGTAAAATATAGATCAAACACTATAAAATATGGATGAACAATGATGAACACCTCAAGAACATTCAATAAAACCCTTGTTTGATCTGAATTGATTGCTAAATATATTACAAAGTAAAACCCCTCAATCAATGGCTCATTCAAGCTCCCAAAGCCTAATTGTCACTAATCTATATATAGTGATAATATTCACTAATGACATATTAAGCCCCTAGACTTAGACAATTAGAGAAATTACATATAAAAAAACATAAAAATGACTTAAACATAAATAAATATATTTTGTTGACACAAAATATATTTATTAACAATAAACTCCTAGTCATTTATATCTTCAACATCTTGTCTCGGTTCTTCGTTTCGAAGGCGTCTGTTTGCCTTTTGACAGTGACGTTGACCTTTGTTGACTTTGACTGTGTTGATAATATAGACTATCCTTATCAGACCCAACACAAACCCCCGACTTTTGATGGCAATGGTAATGCTGCTACTGCTCATCGCTGGGTGAGAGAAATGGAGGCGGTACTGGAGATTAGTGAGCGTAGGGAGGACCAGAAGGTGAAGTTCGCTACTCACTCATTTGTAGACTTGGCTTTGTGTTGGTGGGACAACATTCTCCAAGCCGAGGGCAGCAGAGCCATCGGGAAGATGAGGTGGATAAAGTTGAAGAAGATGGTAATCAAGGAGTTCTGTCCTCACTGAGAGCTCGACAATATAGAAAGAGAGTTCTTACAGCTTGAGGAGGGGACCATGGCAATATAGTTCAACG
Source organism: Flaveria sonorensis (assembly GCA_025506505.1). Lineage (NCBI taxonomy): Eukaryota > Viridiplantae > Streptophyta > Magnoliopsida > Asterales > Asteraceae > Flaveria > Flaveria sonorensis. The sequence goes on along the minus strand of CM046435.1, from coordinate 18,301,701 downwards.
AAATGGTAAGAGTGGTGCCAAATCAGGTGACGCCAGTATCAAGGAAAATCAAAAGGTACATTAAGGGGTTGCCGACGGATATCCGCAGGCATTTAATTGCTGCCCGGCCGGGTACCTTTCGATCGGTGGCAGACCTGGTGGGTAGGTTGTATGATGAGAGGGAGGAGACTGTGGTGGAAGCAAACAAGAAGGGTTGTGGTGATAAGAACTGGATCGGGAAGCGGTTTGGGCGTGGTGGTTTCACCCCAAATAACAAGAAGTCAAGGGTGGATGACCGACGGGTCGCTGCGGGAGGCTCGGGGACGAAGAGGTGTGTTAAGTGTGGAAAGGAGCATACTAGGAAATGCAGGTTGGGATTGAACGTCTTCTTCAAATGTGGCAAGCCCTGCCATGTGGAAAAAGTATGTGGGGCTATAAGATGTTATAATTGTGGCGAAGAGGGCCATTTAAGCAGGGATTGCAAGAAGCCAAGAGTAGAGAGTTCTGGGGCAAAGAAGCAGATGGAGGATGGAGGACAGAGGGAAAGTGCTAGAGCCTTCATGATGACCAGGGAGGAGGCCAGAGTGGACCCCGACGTCGTGTCAGGTATGTTTCTATTAAGCCAAATTTGTGCCTCTGTATTATTTGATTCTGGTGCTAGGAGTTTCATTTCTGCTGCTTTCTATGCTAAGTTGCCTGTTAGTAAGAGATATATTGATGAGCCCTTTGATGTAGAAACTGCTATTGGCAAGTCTACCAGAATTTCTAATATGATAGAAGATTGTGACATAGAATTAGAAGGCCATAGGTTCTCTGCTAAACTATTTGTAATGCCCCTAGGAGGATTTGATGTAATTATAGGGATGGATTGGTTAGTAGCCTATGAGGCAAATATTATGTGTCGCAAGAAGATGATTTGATTAATTGCACCCGATGGAAGTTCGGTGACGGTCTACGGTGATCGAGTGATAATGGTTCCTAAGGTGATCTCGTTGGCGGTGGCAGAGAAGTGCATGAAACGCGGATGTAGTGCCTACCTAGCTTATGTGAAGGATGTGGACGTGTCAGTACCAAAATTGTCTAATGTACCAGTTGTGTGTGACTTTCCAGATGTGTTCACAGAAGATTTACCAGGTGTACCACTGGACCGCTAGATCGAGTTTCAGATTGATTTGATACCCGGTGCTCAACCCGTTGGCAAAGCACCATATTGATTGGCTCCGACGGAGATGAAGGAACTGATGGTTCAACTGCAGGAGTTGATGGATAAGGGGTTCATTCGACCAAACATCTCTCCCTAGGGTGCTTCGGTCTTGTTTGTCTAGAAGAAGGATGGTAGTATGAGGATGTGTATCGACTACCGAGAGTTGACCAAGTTAACGGTGAAGAACCGATATCCCCTGCCCAGAATAGATGACTTGTTTGATCAGCTCCAAGGTGCCAATTGGTTCTCACGAATAGATCTCCGATCTGGTTACCATCAGTTGAAGGTTAAGGAGCAGGATATCCCTAAGATAGCTTTTCGCACACGTTATGGACACTACGAGTTTCTCGTTATGTCTTTCAGTCTAACTAACGCGCCAGCTGCCTTTATGGATTTGATGAACCGAGTGTGTCGGCCAATGTTGGATAAATCAATGATTGTGTTTGTTGATGATATCCTGATTTATTCAAGGAGCGAAGAAGAACATGCCGGCCACATACGCAAAGTATTGGAGACACTTAGAAGAGAGAAGTTGTATGCCAAGTTCTCTAAGTGTGTCGGCCCATGGAGTTAGAACCCGCTTCGGGCGAATGTGGATCCCTTGTTACGAAGACCTGCGGGGGCGGATCATGGATGAAGCTCATAAGACTTGATACTCCATTCATCCTGGTCCTACCAAGATATATCATGATATGAAGAAGGATTACTGGTGGCCAGGTATGAAGCGTGATGTGGCGGAGTATGTGAGTAAGTGCCTTACTTGCTTGCAAGTGAAGGCAGAGCATCAGAAGCCTAATGCAAAGATCCAACCTCTAGATATACCCGAGTGGAAGTGGGAGCATATTACCATGGACTTCATCACGAAGTTACCTCGTACGACAAGAGGATACGATGCCATATGGGTGATAGTTGATCATCTGACCAAGAGTGCTCACTTCTTACCGATCCACGAGACATATTCATCTGATAGGTTGGCAGATCTATTCATTAAAGAGATTGTAGCTCGTCATGGTGTGCTGGTGTCTATCGTGTCGGACCGTGACACCCGGTTCATATCAAAATTCTGGAAGAGATTCCATGATGTGATGGGGACGAGACTACCCATCAGCACAACTTACCATCCTCAGACAGATGGTCAGTCTGAGAGGACGATCCAGATGCTCGAGGATATGCTCCGGGCATGCGTGATCGACTTTGGAGGAAGTTGGGAAGATCACTTACCGTTAGCGGAATTCTCATACAACAACAGTTATCATGCCAGTATTGGTATGCCACCATATGAGATGCTATACGGTAGAAGGTGTAGAACGCCCGTGTGTTGGGGAGACATCGGGCAGAAGGAGTTGGGAGGTGTGGAAGTGATCGAGGCTACGACCGAGAAGTTAGAGAAGATCAAGGCCTTTATGAAGGCAGCGAAGGATAGGCAAAAGTCGTATGCCGATAAAAGGTGTAGACCAATCGAGTTCAATGTAGGCGATAGAGTCATGTTGAAGGTCTCACCTTGGAAGGGGATCATCCAGTTCAGGAAAAGGGGTAAGCTGAACCCAAGGTACATAGGGCCTTTCTGAATTATCGCACGAGTAGGAGAGGTGGCCTATCGATTAGAACTGCCTGATGAGTTAAGTGGTATTCATCCGACATTCGATGTATCTCATCTGAGAAAGTGCTTAGCTGATGAGGATATGATTATACCACTAGAGGACATCGATATGGATGAACGGCTTAATTATGTAGAGCAACCAGTGGCAAGCATCGACAGGAAGGAGAAGAGACTGCGGAATAAAGTGGTTCCACTTGTGCGTGTGCAGTGGAAACACCAAAAGGGTTCCGAGTCTACGTGGGAGGCTGAGGAAGAAATGAGACAGCATTACCCACAGTTGTTCGAAGAGTGACAGGTTTCGGGGACGAAACCTCTTTAAGGGGGGTAGACTTGTAACACCCAAAATTTTTGTCAAAATAAAAGGAAAGAAAAGCAATAGGAAGAAGAAAATAAAAGTATCTTGAAAGAAAGGAAAAGGAGCCAAAGTGGAGGGGGCCAAAGTGTAAAGAGTACAAAACTCAAATATTTTAATATATTTTGAGTATGGCCTCCCCCATATCATCTTTTTGCATCTGTTTTTCGACTAAAAAGAAGAAAGAAGAAGATTGAGCTTGTTTCTCTCAGTTATTCAAGAAGAAGAGGCTGAAATTCACATATTGGTGAGTGTTTCTTTGTGTTTTTGGTTTGGTTTTGTTGGGTTTTCGACCTTAGAACTAATATTTATGTGTTCTCGGTGCTTGGTTGTGTGTGTTTTGTTGTGTTTTAGGTGTTTGAACTCTTTGAGCCCTCAAGTTCGGTGGAGTTTTACTTGAAGGCTGCAATTGGTGGGTTCTAGATCCCCGGTTTTGTGTTTTTAAACTTTTTGGGGCTGAAAAAATGCATGTTAAAATGTTTTTAATGGTTTATGTATGAACCCGTATGTACTTATGATTGAATGTTTATGTTTTATGGTTGTAAGGTTGTTTTTGATGTTTAGAATGCTAGATTTAAGTTGTAAACATGTTAAAATGCAGATTGGGTCTAAAAATGATTTAGAAATATACATAACCGTTGGCCATGCGCCCAAACAGTTTCCATACGCCTGAAAATTTGACTTAGAAAACCCAAGTGTAGTTCATGTGCCCAAATAGTATCCATGCGCCTAAGACGTTTTTGCCAAATATTCTAAGTGCCAAGCTCGTGCGCCTGAACAGTACCTCATGCACCCAGAAAAATTCCAGGCGCCTAAGTGTTAGTCATGCGCCTGATCAGTACCTCATGCGCCCAGGATTGGTTCCCAGGCGCCTAAGTGTTGGCACATACGCCCAAGCAGCGCTCATGCGCCTGCATAGTTTTCATGCGCCCATATAGTTCTCATGCGCCTAGAACACTTAGAAAAATTTATGAAATTTTGGGAAAATAGAAATTTTAGGGTTTGACCCTGGTTTGATTTGATGGTTGTATTTGTTTATTCCATGCATGTTTATGGCCTGTTCTTGTGTTCCATATTACGTATTATTGTATGGCTTTACATGGTGTGTTTATACTCGTATGCGTAAAGTTTTATCAAAATGAAGCGAAAGATTAATGGCAATGAAAAGTGGAACATAAAGAACAAACGAAAAGTCTTGCAAGCAAAATGAAAGGAGGTTCATAGCCACGGGTTGTCAGCTCAACTGCGTGCGGGTTAGCTACCCCATGAGGATGCATGCGGGGTCAATCTTTGAGATTGACGGGACCCTTGTGCTTGCCCCAGGTAACTGGGTCAGCTTCGTGCATAATGTTTGGGGTCTATTTATAGACCTCAGGCCCAGTACCAGCTTCATGCACAATATTTACCAGCTTCATGCACAATATTTGGGGTATTGCACATTGGTCTGGATGAAAGTGAAAGATAATAAAGAAAGTACGAAATGAATGATGAAAGATAATAATGAATATTATCTTGTTGTACGTATGACGTGTGATCACATACGAAAGTAATGAATTTTATGAAAAGGAAGGTTTTTAAGAAAAATGATATTTTCGTATATAAATAAAGGTGTTTTAAATGTTTTAAAACTAGAACTCACTCAGCAACGCTGACTTTTATACTTTTTTCAGTTGGCAGGTAAATGTTGCTGAGGGTGGCACACGAAGGAAGCTACTCGTCAGGGCAAGACTGGCATCCATTCGTGCAAATGATTTTTTTGTGTTGTAATGCAACTAATTGATTGTTTTGTAACCTTGACTTACAACGATGTATTATTTGGCAACAATAATTATAAGCATGAATGGTTTTTGTTAACTTAATCCGCTGCTTAATCTTATGAAATGTATAATATTTTATATGTATAATGCTATGATTGACCAACTGTGAGGTCTCCGGGAACGGGGCCTTACATGTAAAATGCAATACAAAGTGGGAATAAGAAAGAAGAAATCTATGAACGTGAATAAGATGTCACTAACCTGTAGTCATTTATGCATATTCCAACAATCTATCTACTTCTGGTCACTCGAAAGTTAGTTCTTTTTTTATGATTAGGTTTATGTATGACTTATTGGTAATGTTCATGATCCCATGAGTTGCTAAAGTCTAGCGATACAATTTCTTTTTACCTTTGGATTTACTTATGGTAGCATGTGAGAATTATCATTTTTAGTCAATACTTGAAGCAGCTTCTCACAAGACGAAGCTTTAGTTAGCTTTTGATCATATTACTTGATTAGAGCTTACAATTATGGGTTAGTGGTCATGCCTAACAAGACCTATAGAACAAGACGCTTGAATTGGAAATATCAACAAATTCTTGTAGAGTCTAAAGAAATGAAAATAAAGGGTCAACTTGTTCCAACTTCATCTCTATTGAATTTGAATATTAGAATAACAGATATAGTCATAATTCAATGGGTCAGGTCCACTTATTTGTCCTTTCTTAATTTCTAATCTTTACAATGGATTTCATTTGCCTAATTGAAACGATGATTCAGCATATGACTTATCATGATTTGTGATCACTAATATACTACAACTCATTAGATGATTATACAATAGGTTACTTTGTTATTCCTCTTAAGAACATCGCTATTCTTCATATGAATACTACGACTGTAAAAAACAAACAAACAAAGCCCCTTGTTTGTTTACTTGATTTTTTATCTTTATTATGTTAGTTGCAATGGTTATTAACAATGTTGATTTTAATCTGCATTTTTCTTGGAGGCCTGATTTAACTACAAGGCATTAATTTTAGAGTTTACTTATTTCTAGGTTTAGTTATATGGCTTACTCCTAAATGTAAGTCCTAAATCTACCTTTAGTTGTAGTTTATCCATAAACAATATTAAGTATACATATGTTTAAATGATATAACTAAATGTCTAAAAGTGTGTGCTAACAATCAAGTGAAACCAAACATAGGTTTCTTAAAGTAAAAATAAAGTTAATTGTTTATTGTTATTCACAGTACAAAGAAAGGAAGACTAACAACTCTCTAACAGCTACATACAACATGTGTTGCAAAGAAGTTAAAGAAACATAGCAAATCTTGACTTGCATAGAAGAAGGATTCAAGAATAGTTAGAGTTTCTTATGTTTGATTTCTTCCAAATAAGTAAAGTAATTTAAATTGAAATTTTCTTTTTGTTCCAAAATCAGAATCTAAATGTACGTGTAAGAAAACCCCGTATTGGACCCTAAAAGGATCATGCCTGCCAATTAAAGTAGTGATGGATTATGTTCTGGTTGGAAAACACAAGTGTCATTTATGCCAATGGGATCTTTGTGGATGAAGAAACAAGTGCAGATAAAGAAAAAGGCTAAGTGTTTGTTTAGCCGCATTAGTTTTTACGAGTGAACAAAGACAAATGCGGATGAGCATTTGTCTACCCGAAAAGAACTAATGCGGGTGAAACAAAACAAATTCTATGCCTAACAAAATAAATACGAACAAGACTTGTACACCTGCAATAACAAATGCGGATGCACAAGATAAAAATGTGGGTGAAGAACCACTTTTGAGGATACTGTTATTTTGTACCTTGTAGTTAGTATTACTAGATTGTTTGTTGGGGTATTTAGGTCATTGTACAGGTCATAGTATCTGATCTATAAATAGATAAGGTTTTTACCTTTTTTTGTAAATCTTAGCCTACATTTTGTAACTTTTGCACAAACTTTCACACAAAAAGATTTGTTCACACTAAAATCAATACAACATATTATTAAGAGTATTTCTGAGTGTTGATATGTGGTATTTGTATTTACGCTGCAAATCATTATTAAAATCATCTGATATATTCGATCCTTATTGATTCTAACCCAGTCAATTGGTATCAGAGCCTTGGCTCTCGAAATAACCAAGAACACCAACTTTTCTTCATGATTCTAGGTTGAACTATTGTTTGATTTGCTTTTCATTGTGTTTCACATAACTGATTAGACATTAGAACATATTTACTCATCTTTTCAATCAATTAATACTTCAAATTCATCATGCATTGAAGAACACTGTTACATTGATCAAGTCAACATCAAACCTACTATATTCACCAAATTACCCAGGTATGGTGAGCTAAACCACCTAAGATTAGTTAAGAGTTCCTAATCAAAGGGTTTACATCAAATTTGAGTGAAAAGCAACAAGAAATTCACCAAAACAGACAAATAGAATGATGAACTGTTCATCACACTCGTGATTGAACACTTTTCATCGCATTTGTGATTGAACACTTTTTGTAAGAGTTACTCTTAGAGGCTGATGCAACCAAAGAGCTCTCAACATGCAACTGAAGTACAAAGAAAGTTTCTTCGAAAGATTTGACAAAAGCACTAAGAAATCCTCTAAGTGTAAAATCTTCCGAAGCCAAAGACCATTTCTTCCGAAGCCAAAGATGATGTCTTCCAAAGATTCAAGACAAAGTCTTCCGAAGCCAAGAGATTGATTTCTTCCAAAGACAAAGAAGACGTGCTTTCTCTGATATACTTTTGACAAAAGCTAAACCACTTTCCACTGCCATCTCTGAAGACTGACCAACTTATACAAGTTGGTGATATCTCATTACTTTTGTCAACTGTAAATTTAGGTCTTAGAGTCTGTAATTTTCTACTTTGTACTTTTATCCTTTTTGTAATAGATAAGGATGTGAGCTATCGCATGTCATAGTCACTAGTCAAAAGGCAATCTACCTTTTGACTTTACATTGATCTTGTTGTCTAGATTAGTGTTGCAGCTGGCCTTCAAAGTATGGCCAGCTATAGGATGTAGTATAAAGTATCTCAGGTACCAGTCCTTAGGACTAAGCCTTGTAATAATTGTAAAACAATTGAAAGCAATATACATCATTCTTGGAAACCAAATACTTGGGTTCTGCTTGTGTTCTTTACATTTGTTTATTGTTTTATAAGCCGGTTCCTTTTAAGTGTTGTTGATTGTTTCTCTCCAACCATTGTGAAACTGTTGCATTAGCACCCTCACCAGTCCTACAATTGGTATCAGAGCTTTTTAGGATGTTGATTGTAAGATCTCACCATCTTAAATCCCTTCAGTTTCACAAAACACTTACTAACTCAAATGGTAGCTCTCACTAAGGCTAGCATGGAAACCGATACCATGAGAAAATCTCCACCGATCACTCTTGATGACTTTGATACTTGGTGCCAAAGAACGGAAGGCTTCATCAAGTCTCAAGACAGTAGGATGTGGAGATCTGTTGTCTCAGGACCTCACATCCCAAGCACCACTTTAGCTCCTGCTAGTGGTGGGATGATTCCAAAGGAAGTGGCTGACTATTCTGATAAAGATTGGAAGAAGATTGATATAGATAAGTAAGGCCATGACCGCTCTACAAATTGCTCTTCCCAACTCTATCTATAAAGACTTCAAGAAGTGTAAAACTACAAAGCAGCTTTAGGATGCACTGAAGCTTATGTATGAGGGGTCTGATGAAGCTAAAGAAAACAAGAATGACCTCCTGAAGCAGCAGTTTTAGAATTTCACCTTCAAATCAGGTGAAACTATGACTTAACAATACTTTAGGTATGTTGAGATGTAGATACTTTGATGGATGTTGGAGTTAAGCATGAGAATAGGGACATTGTGAGGAAGTTCATGTTCTCACTTCCCTGACAATGCACTCATTACTATGTGGCCATGAAGAGAACTGAAAATGTAGGACCTTGAAAGGATCATACATGCTAATTCAAGAGGTGGTTGAAGGTTGTTGTAGTTGGAAGAATCTACAAGTCAAAGAATTAATGCGGGTGAAGAAAAAAGAAGAAAAAGACAAGTATCAGCTGTCCGCATTTGTCAATGCGGATAAGCAAGAACAAATACGACTGAGTATTTGTTCTTCCGCATTTGTCAATACGGATGAGCAAGAACAAATACGGCTGAGTATTTGTTCATCCGCATTTACTAATGCGGACAAGCAAAATCAAATGCTGCCAAGTATTTGTTCTTCCGCATTAGTCAATGCGGATGACATACTTAATGCAGATGCACAATAGAAGAAATGCGGACAAAGACCAATACATCCGCATTAACTAATGTGGATGTACAATACACATGCGGATCATTATTTTGTACTTAGACTAGTATTCTGATGTATAGTTGTCAGGGTAGTTTATACTTTTTGTACATGCATTGTATCTCCCTATAAATAGAATAGTTTACACAAAGAAATATAGAAGAGGTGCTACATGCTCTTTGCTACAAACCCTAGCTCACTTTGTATTTTGTTCATCAGTATCAATATACAAAGCATTTATTAGTATTTTCAGCATTTATGATATTTGATTCTGTATTTCTGCTACATAATCATTGCCTCAATCATTATATTCGATCCTAGTTGAATCCCATCAACTCAGATTTAGATTTGGATCTGGTCAATTGGTATCAGAACCTCGGCTCTTGAATTCGTCTCAAAATCAGCTTAGATCTTGAATGAAAATCGATTGTACTGGTGATTAAGTTGTTTATTAGCAAGTTTCATACTTCTAATAAGCATTCATACTGAAAATACATGAAGCTTCATCAACAATCGCTGTACTTTTGAGCCAGAAACTGATGAACACTGTTCGACTGTTAAATCTCAACAAAATTAGACAAAATCCACTCATAATCACACGGTATTGACCAAAAACGACCTAAAATCAACTTTAGTGTTCATAGATACTGCTGCTACTGTTCACCGCATCAAGACATTGGAGTGTTTGAACATTCTGGACACAAAAATCAACTTAATCAATACTTAAACCATCAAAAATCAAGTTTATTATAATGGATTCTTTTAACTTTTCTAAACTTGGTCATGCATCTAAACCTCCAATGCTTAAACACAAGTCTGAGTTTAAGCAGTGGAAAATAATGTTTAGAAATTACATTATAGGTGTGGATCCCGACTACTGGATTTCCATATGCAAAGGACCATACATTCCTATTTTACTTAATGCTGATCAAGCACCTCAGTATAGAACTGTTAGAATCCCCATAGAGGATCCTAATCTAAATCTTGATGATGACAAATACAAGAAAATCAAAGAAAAATCTCAAAGCATACTCCATTCTAACTCAGGCTTTGAAAATGAATGTCCTTAAAAGACTAGAGAAATATGGAACAACCAAAGGGGTCTGGAATGCACTGCAAATTATGTGTGAAGGAAGCAGTGAGGTGACAGATATAAACAAAAATAAAGTGGTGAACCAATATGAAACCTTTCATCATACCAAGGGTGAATCAATCTCCAAGCAGCTACATCGTTTTGTGCAGTTAGTGATGATCTGGAAATCATGGGGTTTACATATAAATAAAAGGAAATGAAAAAGAAGATGTTGCACAGTCTGCCAGAAAACTAGAAGCAGAATGTTACAATGCTAAAGAACACTCTTGACTTGGAGAGCACCAGCTTAGACATCATGATTGCTTAGATTGAAGCTCTGGAGTTAGATGAGCGAAGCAGAAATCTTAGTGGACCTCTTGTCATTGAGGCATATAAGTTTCCATCAGAAACTTTTTTTATTGAAATATCTTTGTGACAGAAGAAGATGATTTTCTGTCTTCCAAAGATCAAGCTAGAACAACTGGATTCATTGCTGCTTCACAACAAAACAAGCCATCATCTTCAACTCCTTCTACTGCAACACCCACATGCATGCCTAGTGATCAAAAAGCTGAAGAGCAAATGACAACTTACAATGCCTTTGTTACTAGCTTTGAGTATCTAGGAGGAAGGCTTACTTCAGCACATCTGATTCAGGAAGATCTGGAAGAGATGGATCCAGAAGATGTTGAAGAAATGGACTTGTAATGGCATATGGCTATGATTGCGATGAGAGCCAAGAAATTCTTTCGAAAAGGGAAGAAGCTGATTCTGAATGAGAACACAAAACTTGGATATGACAAATCCAAGGTAAAGTGTTTTAATTGTGGTGTGAATGGCCACTTCTCTAGGGAATGCAATGCTCCTAGAAGAAGTAACAACTATTACCAAAGAACTCCATTGGTCAGCCATCATCTCAATCCAATTCAAGCTTTCAATCAAGCAATCAACATCAAAATTAGCATTAAAATTAGCACCAACAAACTCATCAAATTCATCCCCAACTGACTCATCAAGCTCAGGGAAGCAATCAACCAACCTCTAATGCACTTATCATCAGACAAGATGGAGTTTGTGAATAGAGCCTATATGTAGAGGAAGTCAATCCTAAATTTCAAAATCATGCTCTCATGGCTCATATTAATGATGGTCCAATTCTGATGCCAACTGAGGTAAAATCCAATCTCTGTAGTGATAAATGCATTCAAGAAGTATAGGGATACATAGAACATAATCACAAGTTAGCTCTTAAAATAAAAGAAGAAAAGGTCAAATACAAGAGATGAAAAGTTTTAAAATTAAAATCAAATCACTTCTTTCAGATATTGAAAAACTCCATGGTGAAAAGTACACTCTCGCAGTTGAGAATGAGAAGTTAACTGAATTGCTAACAAAAACTAAAGCTGAGCAATCAGCTACGAAAGTGAAAGTTGAAAAGTTTCGATTCTCTTCTAGTAAGCTGCAAGAGTTACTTGACTCACAAAAAGAGCCAAAGGATATGACTGGGATTGGATACAATTCTTGTCCACCTCCATAATTGACAACTATACTATTATGCCTGAGGCACTCACTCATTCTGATCCAACTGAACCTAAAGTTATTGAAACTCAAACAATGGTTTCATAAATAATTAATCCTAAAAACAAACCGAGTGTTTATATTGAAACCAATAAGGATAAAATCAAGTTGGTTCACCCAATCAAAATCAAAGAGTGCTCGAACAAACCTATAGTTGTCAAGAAACCAAATAGCCCAATCAAAGCCATTGTACCATTTGTGAAATTCATTCCTGAAAATCTCAAGGTGGTGGAGAATGCTGAAGTACCAGTGAAATCCTCTGCTGAAAGCAGATCTGATAGTGAGATTAAATCTCCTAAAAATTCAAGCAAATCAGAAAAGGTTTCACTAAAATCCAAAAGTAAAGCAATAGCTTCTCTATCATCCAAAGGGAAATCACCCATGGTTCAAAAATCAAAAGTAAAAACTAAACCAAAATCATCAACAAAGTCAAAACCAGGGGTCGATTTGGACATTTTTAACAAAAAGGATATAAACCAACTTGAAAAGGAGTCAAGTAAGGGTAAAAAGAAGCAAAGGTAGTTTCCAAATACCAAGCCAAGTAAAATTATGAGACAATCTACAGAAAATAAGAAGGTTGAATTTGCTTCTTCATTAAAAACAAAATCTAAGGCTAACCTAAAATCTGTTAAATCACATGAAGCCTCCACATCAAAATCAAAGGACAAACAAATGTTCTGTGACATTTGACATGTCTAATCACAACATAGATGAGTGTTATTTTAATCAATATTGCTGCATCTGTGACATGAATAATCATTCAATTGAAATTTGCTATTTCAACAAGTATTGTTCTGTCTGTGATATGACAAATCATAATACATTTGATTATTTTTTTAAATAGAAAGGCTTGAGAGTTCCACAAAACAAGCCTATCTCACCAATATTAACCGACAAGGCCAAACATAGAAGTCAATCACATATTAAATAAAGAAGGGTTTCAAATTCTGATGATGACTTCTATGATTCATGGCAGTCGAAGAGTGTCAAAAGGAATCTTAACCATAATATGAAACAATCTCTTAGTTCTCATCCAAGATATAAAACAAAAGTGATTTCTGAAAATAAAAAACATGCCCAATTTCTATATAGAAATAGGGATGAAAGATTTGACTACTCTTCAGACAGCTCGATTGGAATTGATTAAATAAAAATAAAAAGGCTCCAAAGAAATTCTTCAAACATCAAAAAGAAAAATCTTTTGCTAAAAAGATTCAAACAAGATTTTCTAAACCAAGGTTTGATGAATACCAAGCATCAACCTCTAAATCACAACTTAGAGGCAAGCATCAAAAGGTTACAGTAATTGATCGATATGGGCAACCCAAGACCATCATGGCTTGGGTTCCACATTCTAACTAGTTCTTTTATGCTTGTAGGGTCGTCCAAGCAGGTCCAACAACTTATGGTATGTGGATAGTGGATGCTCCCGACACGTGATTGGAGACAGTTCCCTCCTTCATGACTTCAAGCATATACAAGGAACTACTGTAGCATTCGATGGAAACTCACAAGGTGGCAGAATTACTGGAGAAGGGTCTGTAACAAATGGACTGCTGAGCTTTGACAATGTGAACTACTGCGAGCAGTTGAATTTCAACCTCCTCAGCATGTCTCAGATCTGTGACAAGAAATATTCCACTCACTTCACAGACTCCCATTGCTATATTCTGAAACCAGGATTTCAAATTCTTGAAGAATAGGTTGTCTTGAAGACTCCAAGAAATAATAACACCTATGTCTTGAACCTTAATTCTACTCAACCAATAGAAGAAACATGTCTTTTATCTAAAGCATCATTTGATGAGTCACAGCTTTGGCATAGACATTTGGGACACACAAATTTCAAAAACATGAAGAGATTGGTAAAAGGAAATCATGTAATTGGTTTACCTCAAAAGGAATTTCATTTTATTGATCATTATTCTGCATGTCTCAGAAGGTAACAACATAAATCTTCCTATAAACCAAAGCTTGTGAACACAAACAATACTCCATTAAAGTTACTTCATATGGAGAGTATTGGCAAGAAACAGTATTGTTTGGTGATCATTGATAACTTTTCACGATTCACATGGGTCTTTTTTCTACTTCATAAAATTGGTGCATCCCAAATGATAAAAGATTTTATCACTAAAACTGAAAATCAACTTGATCAAAAGGTAAAATAAATTAGAAGTGATAATGGGACAGAGTTTAAAAATGAAAATCTAAGTTCATTTTGCGTACACAAAGGCATTGCTCATAAATTCAGTGTAGCTAGAACTCCTCAACAAAATAAGGTAGCTGAAAGGAGAAACAGAACACTAATTAAAGAAGCAAGAACAATGCTAGCAGATGCTAGGCTACCAATTACCTTTTGGGCCGAAGCTATCAACACATCATGTTATGTGCAAAATCGAACTTGATAGTTAAAGAAAGCAACAAAACACCTTTTGAACTTCTTTTTCATAGAAAACCATTTATTGAATTTTTCAAGTCATTTGGTTGTCCTGTCTCAATATTAAACACCCGAGACCATTTAGGAAAGTTTGCTCCTAAGTCTGATAAGGGATTCTTTGTAGGTTATTCCTTAGTCTCAAAGGCTTTCAGAGTGTTTAATCCTAGATTAAACATTATTAATGAATCAACAAATGTTCAAATCAATGAGCACTCATTTCCTAAGTCAATGAATGGTCCCGATTGGTTGTTTGATATTAACTATTTTACAAGATCTTTTGATCAGTTCCACTTGTCTAATGCATGTAACCTACAATCGGCTGGATCTTCTGAAATGGTAAAGAGAAGGGATGACTTTCCAATGATTCCTCCATCTTCTACTAATCAATCTGATGAAGAAGTTCCATTGCAAGCTGATCCTATTAGACAAGAAGTATAAAATCAGAGTGTCTTAACTAAGGCTGGTCCTAGTACACTGCCCACTCCTTCAGCAGAACCGTCTACTGAAGTTAGAAATCCAAAACCAGCTACTTTGCCAGTTGAAACTGAAGAGAACGCAAATGATGAAAGTCTTCAAAGTGCTGCTGATGTTGAAGCTGAAGCTGATGAAGCCTTTGATTACTTTCACAATTCTCCTAATCTCTCCCAACCTGAAAGTGCCTCTCACCAAGATGATCTAAATGTCTCCAACCTTGATGTATCAATTATCAGTGACTCAATTCCAACCACCAGGATACATAAGGATCATCCAGTGTTAAGAATCATTGGTGAATTAGATAAGCAGGTGACATAAAGCAAGTCAAGTATTGCAAACATTTGTTCGTTTTCTTGCTTTCTGTGTCAAACTGTACCCAAGAATATAAAATAGGCACTTCAAGACAATAGCTGGATCGAGGTAATGCAGGAAGAATTGCTCCAGTTCATTAAACAAGAAGTATGGCAGCTGGTAAACCTTCTCGAAGGACAATACCCTATCGGTACCAGATGGTTATACAGAAGCAAGATTGATGATAGGGGCATTGTTATCAAAAACAAGGCAAGATTGGTTGCATAAGGATACAACCAAGAAGAAGGAATAGACTATGATGAGGTGTTTGCCCCTGTTTCCAGATTAGAAGCCATCAAACTTTTTCTTGCTTACTCTACATCCATGAAATTCACAATGTATCAAATGGATGTAAAGTGTGCATTTCTTTATGGCAAAATCTCTGAAGAAGTCTATATGAGTCAACCACCAGGCTTTGAGGAGCCAGATTTCCCTCACAGGGTGTACAAGCTTGACAAAGCTTTGTATGGTCTACATCAAGCCCAACAAAAGTGGTACGAGACTCTATCATCTTTCCTTCTTGCACACGGGTATAAGAGAGGAAAGATTGACCAGACTTTGTTCAGAAAATGAAAAGGACATGAAATTTTGCTAGTCCAAATCTACGTGAATAATATCATTTTCGGATCAACAAACAAACAACTTTGCAAGGATTTTGAAGACCTATTCAATCCAAGTTCCAGATGAGTGTAATAGGGAAGCTTACATTCTTCTTACGGTTACAAGTACAGCAAACAACAGATGGAATCTTCATCAATCAATCAAAATACATGGAAACCATGTTGAAGAAAGTTTATTTTGCCAATTGTTAGTCTATCAACTCTTGTTCATACAAAAATGAAGGTAGGTCTAGACCCAGATGACAAATCAGTGGATCGGACTCACTATCAATCAATGATAGGGTCACTCATGTATCTAACAGCAAACAGACCTAACATAATGTTTGGTGTTTGTGTTTGTGCCAGATATCAAGCAGATACCAAGGAATCACATGTAAATGCTATAAAGAGGATATTCAGATATATTAAGGGCAAGCTTGCAGTTGGATTATGCTATCTAACAGAGGGAGATTTCAACCTCTATGCCTACATAGATAGTGACTACGGGGGATGCAACTTCAATCGGAAGTCCACTTATGGGGGTTGTCAATTTCTTGGTCCTAGACTGGTTTCCTGGCAGTGCAAGAAGCAAACAAACGTGTATGTTTCCATATCAGAAGCAAAGTACATAGCAGCATCTGCTTGTTGCTCTCAAGTTCTTTGGATTCAAAACCAGATACTTGATTATGGTTATAACTTCTTGCATACAAAATCTTCTTCAAAATGAATGAAAATAGATTATTCAATCATGTTTTGAACATTTAATGAATGTTTAAAAGTAGAAGAACGTTATTATGATGTATTTTCAGCTCATAAATGTATGGTTTGAAGCTAATGAACCACTGATATCATCTTGTTGATTGAGAGGATCAAAAATCAATGTATGATTTGAGCCAAAGCTCTAATACCACCTGATGTAATCAACTTTTTAAACACATGTTGAACATGAACATATTAGAACAATATTCAACATGAACAGGTTGATTTCTCCCAAGGATCTATTCTAATCTCTTAATCAACAATCATGAACCATGGTGCGGAAACCCATGATTGATGCTATGATATCAGTGTGTGTTTGTGTGTGTATGATTGTGTGATTGCTAGTGCTTGGATGATAATATCTATTTGATTAATTGATTGAGAGGATAGAAAATCAATGTATGATTTGAGCCAAGGCTCTGATACCACCTGATGAAATCAACTTTTTAAACACATGTTGAACATGAACATATTAGAACAATATTCAACATAAACAGGTATTTCTCCCAAGGATCTTTTCTAATCTCTCAATAATCAACAAACATGAACCATGGTGTGGAAACCCATGATTGATGCTATGATATCAGTGTGTGTTTGTGCGTGTGTGATTGCTAGTGATTGAATGATAAATGTTTGATTGTATTGATTGTTCAAAAGCTTACAAAGGTGAACACTTGGATGCTGTCCGCTGTGAACACTTGTGTGTTTGCTTGTGTTTGATTGTGTGTGATCACTGTGGAAGCCAGATAGCATGTCCGCTGTGCCTTGGATGCTGTCCGCTGTGAACACTTTTGTGTTTGCTTGTATGTTGTCTGCTGTGGAATGTTCATCCGCTGTGGATGAACATCCGATATGAACACATATGTGTGGTTTCTTTGTATGTTGTTCGCTGTGGAAATGTTCATCCACTGTGGATGAACATCCGCTATGGACAGTTCATCAGCTGTGGACTTAGGCATCCGTTGTGTGTGTTGTTCATCCACTGTGGGCACTTGGACTTGATCTTCATCCGCTGCATCTTCTTTATACATCAGCTGTGGGCAGTTCATCTGCATTGGAGCTTTTGTTCATCCGCATTGCAGTACTTCATCCGCTAAGGGTACTTGTCAAAATTTCTTTTATGTACAAATCAAAAATAGAAATTTAAACAATGATTAGTGAATGTTATGATTGTTAATGATGCTAATGTGTTAGTTAATGATTGTTTGAATGTTAGAACACATTATGTTTGTTTATGTTTGATTATGGCAAGCATCATCCTTTAAAGCATTAATCTATTAATGCACTTGTTGAGTCCAACAATACTCCCCCTAAGGATGATGTTGCCATCCTTATAATGATTACTTGTTAAAGTTTTGTTTGTTAGTAAAATGTGTGTGCGAGTTTGATATGAAAGATTGTACGTTATTGAAATGGTTTGTTTGTTCACAGCGGATGAACATTTGTTCATACGCTGTGGACCCTTGAATGATTTTTGATTGTTCACTGCGGATGAACATTTGTTCATGCGCTGTGAACACTTTGAATTTGTTTGATTATACACAGCGGATGAACATTTGTTCATGCGCTGTGGACACTTGGATGTGGTGTGAATGTTTACAGCATATGATTACCTGTGTGCATACGCTGTATACACTTGTACTGTTTCTATAACAGATGACTAATGCTAGTTACCAACAGCATGCGCTGTGAACACTCTTATGTTCACAAGTGCATAGCGGATGTTTGTTTGTTTTGTCCGCGATATACACTTGGTGTATTTTGCATGTTATGATAGTACTGTAGCTACAGCGAATGTATGTTTGTGTGTCCGTTGTGACAACAGTTTTCAAAAATTTCAGATTTTTGTTTGTTTTGAACTAATGTCTTCCGAAGCATATGTTTGATAAATTTTTTTTCCGAAAGAACATTTGTTTGATGAAACTTGTTTAAATCAAAATGTTTGTTTAAATATTTGATTTAAAATGTATGTAAAATGCTAAAATTTTAACATGATCAATATATGGATGTTAAAATATCACTCACAAGTAATATTGTGCAATGTTGTACAAATGTATGTGTGTCAACTTGTTGTTTGTTGGTGCTGGCCTATGACTTTGTTTAAAATGTATGAATATGCACAATTCTGATGCGTTTGATATTTCCATGTTCAACTTCTCCCCCTAAATTTTTTTGCATAGTTATAAAAATCTTTTATAAAAATGACAAAAATTTGTATGTGAGTGAGTGGAAATTATCAAAGTCCAAATTTATTGCTTGTTTGATAAACACTTAGTAAGATCACATTGAATCATACTAACAAATGAATGTGTTTCTTGGTTGAATCATGAATCAGTGTCACATACCATGAGATCATACTAGTCTAAAATTCTCACTGAGTGGTTTGAATGTTTATGAGAATAGACATAGACTAATACAATTTTAATTATAGATATTGGATCCACTTAAACTCATGCATGGTATTGATGATTGATTGAAACAGTGAGTGATTATTATGTTTTGAGTTGATTGATATGAGTTGTATGTACCCCACATCTGATTGTATGTTTGGTACAACCCTCCTCAAGATATGCTAGAAAGCACCTTCAATACTTAAGACCTAGCTGCTTAGGAGTATAAATGCTCAATTTGATCCATGTTCTTTGATCCTTATTGGGATTCTTTTCACTTCACTTTGGAAGGTGATCCTCTTTGGGATTCTTTTGATTTATTCACAAGGAATGTAGTCTTAAAGACTTTATTGATTGTTCATCCATAATGGATGTGTTCCTTATTGGGAATCTTTTTGGATCATGATTTAGGTCATTCAGGTCTGTGCTTAGCACAACAAAGAATGCCTTGGTTTACTCTAGGTCTATGATTATCATAATAGAGGAGACACTTGTATGATTGAGCAATTTATAAACTGTTTCACTTAGTGTATTGTAGTTACTTTATAAGCAACCTATATTGGATAGATTAATACTCACCATAAACCAAGATGTGTTGTTGACCACACAATCATGAGAATTTAGTTCTTCACTATTGTATGTGATGTTAGGTATCCCATGCTGAGCCTATCCACATATCAAACAAAGTACAGTCAGTCTTTATTATTGGAAAATAACTCAAGTGAAGAATATGCTAGTATACTATCATTTCTCATGAATGGTATGTGTGATTCAGTATATTTAAAAAATGATGTGCTTGTTTGATATCTTGATTTTGAAAGACACATGTTTGATGTTAAACTTGGACTTTGACAAAATCAAGCTTGTTTGATTTTAATATTTTGAAAAACATTACTTGTTTGATTCAAAGTTGATCATACCAAGTGACTGAATGAAAAATTCAAATCTTGTTGAATCAAATGGTTTAGTAAATAGGTCAGCCAATTGATTATCTGTATGGACTTTGACCAACTTGATCAAACCCTTTTCTGAGCAATCTCTCAGAAAGTGATATCTGATCTCTATGTGTTTTGTTTTTGAATGTTGAACAGGATTGTCTGTGATAAACATGGCAGCAGAATTGTCAATGTGTATGGGTGTTTGAAGAAAATTAAAGCCATAGTCAAGCATTTGGCTTTGAATCCAAAGCACTTGAGAACAACATGCAGAAGCAGCTATGTGTTATGCTTCAGCTGTTGACACAGATGCATTTATTTATTTCTTGCACTGCCTGGAGATCAATCTTGATCCAAGAAACTGACAACCTCCGGTAGTGGATTTTCTGTTTTAATTGCATCCTCCAAAATCACTGTCTATGTATGCATATAAAGAGAAATCTCCATCTTTGGGATACCACAAACCAAGAGCTGGTTTGCCTTTCAAGTATCTAAAGATTCTCTTTACTGCATTGATGTGTGATTCTTTGGGATCTGCTTGATATCTTGCACACATGCATACTGCATACATGATGTCTGGTCTGCTTGCTGTTAGGTACATCAGGGAACCTATCATGGATCTATAAAGTTTTTGGTCCACTGATTTTACTTTTGGATTGGGTCCAAACTTTAATCCAGTTGCAAATGGTGTTTTACTAGATGTGCAATCAGACATGTTGTATTTCTTCAATATCTGATTCACATATTTGCTTTGATTGATGAAAATTCCTTCAGCGGCTTGTTGAACTTGTAGACCAAGGAAGAATGTAAGTTCTCCCATTGAGCTCATCTGGAATTTTGATTGCATAAGAGTTTCAAACTCTTTGCAAAGATGTGTGTTTGTGGATCCAAAGAATATGTCATCCACGTAGACTTGCACTACTAACAAGTCTTGTTCTTTTCATTTTAAGAACAATGTTTGGTCGATTTTCCCACGGGTGTATCCATTTTGTAGTAGAAACTTTGATAACGTTTCATACCACTTCCTAGGTGCTTGATGAAGACCATACAGAGCTTTATCTAACTTGTAGACTCTATGAGGGAATTCTGGATCTTCAAACCCCGTTAGTTAAGCAACATATACCTCTTCATCTATCTTACCATAGAGGAATGCACATTTGACATCCATTTGGTAGACAGTGAAACTCTTGGATGAGGCATAAGCAAGGAATACTCGGATGGCTTCCAGTCTTGCTACACGAGCAAAGACATCATCATAGTCAATGCCTTCCTCTTGAGTATAACCCTGGGCAATTAGCCTTGCTTTGTTTCTTATGACAATCCATCTATCATCTGCTTTGTTTTTGAAAAGCCACCTTATGCCAATTATGTATTGACCTTTAGGTAGATCAACCAACTGCCATACCTCTTGCTTTTTGAATTGCTGTAGTTCTTCTTATGTGGCTTCTATCCAACTGTTATCTTTAAGTGCTTCTATGATGTTCTTGGGTACAGTTAGAGATAGGAAGCAGGAATGCAGGCAAATGTTTGCTATGTCAGATTGACTTCGTGTCAATCTGGTATTAAGGTCACCTATGATGTTTTCTAGAGGATGATCTTTCTGAAATCTGGTTGTTGTAATCTGATCAACAGGAATTATTGAATCAAGATTGGTGATTGTTTGGTTGGGTGTTGATGGCTGGGCAAGGGTATTTGAAATTGTTTGTTTATCTGGCTGAGGGATCTCATTGAATGTTTAAGGTGAATCATGAAAGAAATCTAAGATTTCATCTTCATGATGTGTGTCTGGTAATGAGTGGTAATCATCATCTTCTTTAGCATCGGTTGGTTGATGTGGTTTTGTTTGGTTGTGTTGTTATGGTTGGATGGTCATAGGAGATGAAGATGATGGCATGTTTGATGATGTTCCTTTTGATGTGTTTGTTTGTTCTGGAGGAGTTAAAACTATTGTACTTGAAGGAGTGTTGTTAGTTCTCCTTGGAGGATCAACAGTCAACGGAACATCAATGGTTGTTGGTGGAACCATTGGATACTCATGGTTATCCTTGGTATCTGAAGCATCAAAATAAGATGTGTCAAATGATTTAGTTAAAGCATTAATATCAAACAGCCAGCTTGATCCAATGACTTTCTTAGTGAAAGAATGTTCATTAAAAACAACATCTATTGTTTCTTCCACTATATTTAGCCTTGGATTGTATACTCTATAAGCTTTTGAGCTTCCAGAGTATCCAACAAAGAATCCATCATCTGTTTTTGGAGCAAATTTGGATAATTGTTCTCTGGTGTTTAATATTGATATAGAACATCCAAATGCCTTAAGAAATCCTATGAATGGTTTTCTTTTAAACATTAATTCATAAGGCGTTTTGGAATGTTCTTTGATGATTAATGTTTTGTTTTGTATGTAGCAAGCTGTGTTGATTGCTTCAGCCCAAAAGGATATGGGCAATAGAGAGTTAGCTAGCATTGATCTGGCTATTTCTATCAATGTTCTGTTTCTCCATTCAGCTACTCCATTTTGCTGAGGAGTTCTTGCTATGCAGAATTGATGACTAATTCCTTTTCTGCACAAAAAGAAGAAATGTAGTCATTCTTAAATTCAATATCATTATTACTTCTTAAAGATTTAACTTTAAGATCTAATTGATTCTCAATCTTAGTGATAAAAGATTTTATTATGTCTGCTGTTTTGACTTGTGTAGTAGAAAGAAAACCCATGTGAATCTGGTATACTCATCTACTATAACAAGATAGTATTGCTTCTTTCCTATGCTTAGGATGTTTGTTGGGCCAAATAGGTTCATGTGAAGCAACTTAAGTGGTGTGTTATTAGAGTTTACCAATTTTGACTTATGGGACACTCTATGTTGTTTGCCTTTCAGACATGCTATGCAGTGGTTTGTACAGAAGAATTCTTTTTATGGTAAACCTATTAGTAGATCACCTTTTACAAGTTGGTTCATTCTGTTAAAGTTAGAGTGTCCTAATTGTTTATGCCATAATTGGAAAACATCTTCTGATGCTTTTGATAATAAACAAGTTTCAGGGGTTGATGCTGAAATAGTATTCATATCAATAATGTACGTATTGTTATGACGGGGAGTTTTCAAAAGGATATAGTCTTCTGGAATTTGAAACCCTGTCTTGAGGATGTAGCAGTTGTTGGAGTCAAATAAGGTGGCATATCCTTTGTCGCATATTTGGGATACACTTAGAAGATTGAACTGAAGATTGGAGCAGTAGTTGACATTCTCAAAGCTAATCAACCCATTAGTTACTGTTCCTTCGTCAGTTATCTTCCCACCTGTCTTGTCTCCTCCAAAGGCTACATTACCTCCATGTTTGCTCTTAAAATCCCAAAGGAGGGAACAGTTGCCAGTCATATGTCGGGAGCATCCACTGTCAACATACCAAATGTTGTCAGGCCTTCTTTGATGTCCCTACAAAAGAAAAGAAATTAGTTAGTTGGTGCAATCCAAGCCATGTTGGTCTTGGGTTTTTCGTCTTTCCCTATGACACAAATTTCTTCTAGAATGACATTGTCTGCTGGATTAGGAATTCTAGGTACACTAGTTTTCCTTTGATTATTTTTAGCTCTATCAAGAGAAGTACTTTAAGCCCTTCTCCTTTAAGAGTTAATGTCTGGTGACTATCTGTTTGAGACTTATGTCTCCTTATTGGTTGTTTAAAGGTGTCATAAAATGTTTTGTCATTGTTTAAAAGAACTTTTTGATGAGGAGTTTGTCTTGGTGCTCCTCCTTTGTTCTTGTTAGGAACAACTATCTGTTTTTCAGTTGATTTCTTAACTTAAGGCTGTTTGTTTTGCTTTTTGTTTTTCTTATTGAAAAAACAGTTTGTGGTGCTATGATTGTTTCTTCCACAAATTGAACAATAGTTGTGAAAATGGAATGTTTCAGTACTGTGATTATTCATATGACAGTACTCGCAGTGTTTACCATACTTGAAGTTTTCAGTGGAGTGTGTGTATTGATCACACCACTCATAATATGGTAACTCTGATTTTGTTTATTTGTTAGTAACTTTTGTCTTCAAATTTGATTTTGAGGGAATTTCAAAAGTTACTGTTTGTTGTTTTGGTTGAATTATGGCTTTGCCTTTCCTTTCATTTAACTGTTTGGTAGAGATAGTGGAAGCTACAGTTTTCCTTCCACCAGAACAGATATCAAAACCTTTAATCTATTTCATTTGTTTGTTCGATGTATCTGCCAAACATGAAACCTTTTGAGTTTCAGCAATTGGCTGATTTGACTCATCATCCAATATATCATCTTCATCATCATCTGTTGTTTGTTCATCAAATTCATTATTCTCTCCTTGATAAAAGTTAGTTGATTTGATTTGTGGTGATACTAAACTTTTAGCAAATTTTATGAAAGGTGATTTTGATGTTAATGGTGATTTTGATGATGATGATGATTGTTTGGAATCATCAGTCTTTTCATGAGTGTCAGGAGATTCTTCCTATTTGTTGATCATTGAGTCAGGTAAAGGAATATAATTATCATTGTAAGGTGGGCTGACCTTGTTATATCCCAAACCTGACGAGTCTTTGAATACCATTTGTTGAGCAAGAAGTTCTTCGAACTTCTTGTTGCTTACCTGAAACTTCTGAAGTTTTACTTCAGTTTCAGCATGCAATGCTTTTGATTCAGTCAATGATGCAGAGAGGTGCTCAACTTGAGCTGCTAGTGTTAATTTCTCAGACATTAGTTTATCTAAGTAATTTTGTAATGAAAGTATTTGGTTGCATATTGTTTATGTTTTGATTTTAAACTTTCATTTAAAATGTTTGTTTCTATAATTTTCTTCGAAAGTTTGTCTGCGTGCTCTTTATATCTATTGACCTCATCAATACATACCTGTGTGCAGAGGTGCTCCTTTACCTCATTCGGGATGTCTAATATTGTATCTTTAATATCTGCCATAAGGGCATGATCTGGAGATGGAATTTCAGCCTCATACAGGCTCCAATCACATTCACCATCTTGTTTGATTATCATTGCAAAAGATTTTGAATGTTGATTTGGACTATACTGTGTGATTTATGGTGAGGTTGGTGCAGCTGGAATGCTGATTGTAGGTGGTACATGTCTGTTAGAATGATAACCACTGGATGTTTGTGCCTGATGTGTGTTTCTGTCAACTCTTGGCTGTTGACATTCTCTTGAAAAATGTCCTTATAGTTGACAATTATAGCATCTCACTTTTGTTTTGTCAAAACCAATCTTGGTTTTCTTGTCCATACTCAACCCCCGATTTCTTTGCAAAAATCGTTTAGATCTGTAGGCAATCATAGCCATAGACCATTGAAGATCCATTTCTTCAACCATGTCTGGTGGGAGTTCATCCAAATCTTGTTGAATGATCTGTGATGGTGTTATACTTGCACCCAAAAAGGCTTCAAAGCTTGTTGAAAAGGCTGTATAAGCTACCTTTTGCTCTTCATTTTGCAGGATTATAGTAAGAGCATCCATTGGCTTTTCAAGTCTATGTATGTTGTTGGTTTGAGGTTTTGGCTGTTTGTTTGAGCTAGAGGTATGTGGAAGTTGTTTACCCGGAGGTGTTGCTTCATGTGAAGCATGCACACAAGTCTTTTTAGACTTATGTTTGTTGCTAGATGATTCAGGTGCTGAGAAGAATGATGTATCACTGGAGTCCAAAAATTCTTCATCTTCTTCTTCTCCAGCGCTTGTCAGAAATGCACTGTCTGTTTGTTGTGGTTCTTTGAATTTGTAAGCCTCTACATGTTTGATGTGATTGTTATTTCTGGATTTTTCATCCATTTCCAAACCTTCAACCTTTGCTACCAGAGAGTCAAGGGATAAGGCTTCCAAATCCAGTGTTGCTTTCATCAATGACACTGACTGAGTCCAGTTTTCAAGCAGTGTGTGCAACATCTTTTTGTTGATTTCAACAGCTTCATATTTCAGTCCATACACAATCATTTCATTTACTAACTGGACATATCTATGTAGCTGTTGTGGGATAGATTCTCCCTGAATGTGATGAAAGTTTCATATTGGGTCCTTAATTTTTCTTTCTTGATTTCTGTATTTCTTCACTTCCTTCACACATGGTGTGAAGCACCTTCCATAGTTCATGTGCTATTTTGAAATTTTCAACCCGTGTTAAAATTTCAAATGGCAAAGTCATTGCCAATATGTTGTATGCTTTCA
This sequence comes from Flaveria sonorensis, assembly GCA_025506505.1. Classification (NCBI taxonomy): domain Eukaryota; kingdom Viridiplantae; phylum Streptophyta; class Magnoliopsida; order Asterales; family Asteraceae; genus Flaveria; species Flaveria sonorensis. The sequence goes on along the minus strand of CM046435.1, from coordinate 18,275,691 downwards.
TATCTGTTTTGACCCTTTTTAGGTCATCACCAGCTACGTTTTTCAAGCTAACTGGCTTCTGTATGTTGTAATCCGGTCCAAGACTCAGAGGAATGAAAGGACCCTCGGTTATAAAAGTCCATAAATCAGGGTCTTGAAAAATTATCCAGTTCCTGAACATGATCTTCCATTGTTTGATGTCTGACTTGTTCTTTAGTCTGGGTGGTTTTAGACCACTGTTTGTTCTTGAAATTTCATCAGCCATGATTGTTTAATTTTAACCTAATGTTTTAAGTTAAATTTGTTTGATGATTTTAGCTTGATGAAAAACTTGTTTAATCCTAAGGTCTCTAGGATTTTTTTGTTGTTGATAAACCTTTTTAATTAGATTTACCGAATAAAAGGAAATTAATTAATTAATTAAAATCCAATGATAGGTCACTTTCAGATCTCGGTGAAAAGAAAGGAATATTCTGTCAAGGGAATGGTAACTTTTTAATGATGTCAGTCAAATAAAGTCAAAACCCTAAAAACACAGAAATTGTTTTTAACAGTTACCTTTTTGGATCAAAAAGTAACTTTTTGTAAAAGTTTAAAAGAAGATTTCAAAATCTTCTTTTGAACTTTCTGTTGAACCAACACAATCACCGTAGATTATGATGGTTATGAATGATCAAACCTAGGGTTTATTCTAGGGTTTTTGTTGGCGGCTATGCTGATCTTCACAGAATCAACAATGGGTTTGTTGATTGAAGGACAAAAACCTGATTCAAGTGAGTATTTCACCAGAATATGATGATTTTAAACACTTTGAACGATTCAAAATGTTAAAACAATGTGTGTTTGATAAAAATTGATGAAACAGTACTCGAATGACTGTTTTATCAAAAACCTTAAACCAATAAGGTTTTTCAGGTAATGAGATGATTCTGTTTTGAAAACAGTGTTTGAATGATGAAAATTGATAGAACAATACCCGTGTATTGTTATATCAGAAAACCCTTTAAATCCGATGAGGTTTTTAGAGAATTTTTTTGATGAAAACATTTGAAAATCATGTATGAATGATGTTTAGAGCTGTAAAAACATAAAATCTTCTTCAAAATGAACGAAAACAGATTACTCAATCATGTTTTGAACATTTGATGAATGTTTAAAAGTAGAAGAAGGTTGTTGTGATGTATTTCTAGCTCGTAAATGTACGATTTGAAGCTAATGAACCACTGATATCATCTTGTTGATTAAGAGGATCAAAAATCAATGTATGATTTGAGCCAAAGCTCTGATACCACCTGATGTAATCAACTTTTAAACACATGTTGAACATGAACATATTAGAAAAATATTCAACATGAATAGGTTGATTTCTCCAAAGGATCTTTTCTAATCTTTCAATCAACAAACATGAACCATGGTGCGGAAACCCATGATTGATGCTATAATATCAGTGTGTGTTTGTGTGTGTGTGATTATGTGATTGCTAGTGCTTGGATGATAATATCTGTTTGATTGATTGATTAAGAGGATCGAAAATCAATGTATGATTTGAGCCAAGGCTCTGATACCACCTGATGAAATCAACTTTTTAAACACATGTTGAACATGAACATATTAGAACAATATTCAACATGAACGGGTTGATTTCTCCCAAGGATCTTTTCTAATCTCTCAATAATCAACAAACGTGAACCATGGTGCGGAAACCCATGATTGATGCTATGATATCAGTGTGTGTTTGTGTGTGTGTGATTGCTAGTGATTGAATGATAAATGTTTGATTGTATTGATTGTTCAAAAGCTTACAAAGGATTAGGGTAGTATGCTATTTATAGCCTATACACAGAGCTATATACAATTACTGAACTACCCTTATGTAAATGAAAATTACATAAATAATCCTAAGTCTATAAGCTGTCCGCTGTGGATGATTAGCTGTCCGCTGTGAATGTATAGCTGTCCGCTGTGGAAGTCAGATAGCATGTCCGCTGTGCCTTGGATGCTGTCCGCGGTGAACACTTGTGTGTTCGCTTGTATGTTGTGGAATGTTCATCCGCTGTGGATGAACATCCGCTATGAATACTTGTGTGTGTTTGCTTTGTATGTTGTCCGCTATGGAAATGTTCATCCGTTGTGGACAGTTCATCAGCTGTGGACTTAGGCATCCGCTGTGTGTGTTATTCATCCGCTATGGGCACTTGGACTTGATCTTCATCCGCTACATCTTCTTTATACATCCGCTATGGGCAGTTAATCCGTATTGGAGCTTTTGTTCATCCGCATTGCAGTACTTCATCCGCTGCGGGTACTTGTCAAAATTTCATTTATGTACAAATAAAAAAAAAGAAATTTAAACAATGATTAGTGAATGTTATGATTGTTAATGATGCTAACGTGTTAGTTAATGATTGTTTGAATGTTAGAACATATTATGTTTGTTTATGTTTGATTATGGCAAGCATCATCCTTTAAAGCATTAATCCATTAATGCACTTGTTGAGTCCAACACAAACAATCCAGTTCAGCACTCAAAAACTAAACATATTGAAATTAGATATCACTTTTTGAGAGACGATGTTGAAAAAGGGTTAATCTAGTTGATACAAGTCTACACGGACAATCAATTTGCTGATTTGTTCACTAAGGCATTTAACCCTAGCCGGTTTGAATTCTTAGTTCAATCAATTGGCATGATTAACCTTGAGTAAAACTCAAAATTTGCAAAAACATTCAAATATTATAAAAATACAAAAAGAATTTATTTTTGTTGGAGAATATGAAATGTACACCTATAGGAAATGATATAATTACAGTCGTTATATCATTCATAGTGCTTATGAATCGCATCCACCCACATCAGTTTCTCCTCTATTTTGCTGAGGAAAGACATGGAGAAACAGGCACAAAGTGTTGATGTAGTGATCTAAAAAGATTCCCAATGTGGAACACATCCAAAATGGATGAATTAATAAAGTCTACTCTAGACTACATTCCTTGTGAATGAATAAAAAGAATCCCAAAGAGGATCTCCTTCCAAAGTGAAGTGCAAAAAGAATCACAATGAGGATCAAATAAATATAAGGATTAAAGTAAAAGAATCCCAATGTGCATCCCCTTACCCAAAATAAAATGAGATTTCATAATTTAAATGACCTGGTCATGTAAGTTGTGAAAAAGTTCTACCATGCATTTCATGCAGGTGGTTGATCTTGCCATGCTTTTGAGTGTGAGGTACATGTTGAATATTTAATCCACTCAAAACATGATAAAGATCACAAGCATTAAAATACTAACCAAGCTTGAGTTTAAGAGGACAAACATACCTGTATTCAATATGTTCATAATTATGTCTATTTTACTAACAATTGCTTGCATTAGTGAAAGGTAAGATTGATATGATCCCAAGTAAGGTATACTTTTACTTTATGTTCAGATAAGAAAATCAAAAAAATTACAAAAATATTTTCCTTTCAGTATTCAAAATTTTAAAATCTTTAAAGTTTTATCCTAATGGATATAAACTTTAGGGGGAGTAATTAAAATTATATGAAAATATTCACAAAAAACATGAAAAATTAGCAAAATCTCAAAAATATTTTAATTATGTTGTACAATTGTTCCTTTTCTTGAAACATATAAAATTAGAAAAATGGCTGTGTTGGTGTTGAAGTTATACTATGGTATCTTAGTGTATGTAGACCTTTGGAAGCATAAAAGTCCAAGATCAGTCAAAACTGGGGAATTTGTATCACACTGGGTGTTCAATTCAATCCGAGCAAGAATTGACAATCCAAGCACAGTCAAAACTTCATAAAAGTCAAAGCAACAATGCAAAAATAGTCAAAACTATCCACAGCAAAAACATTATTTTTTTACAAAGTTCAAATTTTAATGCAGATAACAGTGTTGGTTAATGCGGGTGAAGGTAACCCAGGCATTTAACCAATGTGGGTAAAAGTTTTGTGCAAGAAAAGCCAAGTGAAACTAATGCAGATATGTTAAGTCATCCGCATTTGTTTCCAAGATGAAAAACAAATGCGTACAACAATGTCTCCATAAAGTACCAAGGCAGAAAACCTATAAGGATAAAACTTTGTTCATCTGCATTTCCTAAATGCGGATGACATGCCAATGCAAATGACAGTGTTGCGTATTTGTACCAAAAAATAAAACATATGCTCTCTCTCTTCTGCCATGTTAAGTGTTTGAACCTTAGTTAATACAGATAGGTAATGCGAAGCACAGTACTACTGACATTCATCAACATTAACTAATGCAGACTGAAGTTCAAAAAATGCGCATATCTCAATTGTTCATCCGCATTTGGTACAGTTCAACAATGCACACTGGTGTAAATGCGGATATGTCTTAATGTTCTTCCGCATTTGTTACAGAGTCAATGTGGATAAAATTATGTATTCGTATTTGTCTCAGTACATAAATGCGAACAAGTTAAATATTTCGCATTTGCTACAGTGTAGAACTTAAATCTTTTGCATTTGTTCATTCACTTGCAAAGTTTTAGAAATCCATTCAATTGACTATTTAAACACATTAACCAGACTCATTTAATACTTTTCAAATTTGAGAGAACCAAAGCACGACAAGTGTTTTTCAACTGTTTTTCATCATCCATTCAAATCATCACAAACCTTGCGTGTTGATTGTTCATTCATCTTCATTTCATCTATATTTTGTTTCTTAGCACAAGTAGTATCGAAACAAGGTGATTCTTGGTGGATTTGCGTACTTCGAATACCAAACCAGTGATGAACATAGAACCCTAGGTTTAGAAAATTCAAAATTAACCATAAACAATGGATTTTAATGACATTTTCGAGTTCAATGAAACTGATTTTGATGTTTTGCAACAAGTAACAATCGATTCAGAAACCCTAGGTTAACCATGATTAACAGGAGAACCGAGACTTAAAATGTTGAACTCAAATCCAATCTTTCAGTGTAACAAGATGTTTAAAATAGTTAATATGACCAAAAATCATCATAAAAACATAACACAAATGGTCAACAATCATAAAATCAAAGATCGGTCAAATTATTATACAACAGTGACTTTGAACTCTCAATTTTGACCTAAGAAAGTCAAACTGAGAAAGTCAAACCAGTTCTTGGTTGTACAATTTGATATTTGTTAGTACATTACTAACCATATGTCTCTATTGTAGATCTATGGCAAATCTTACCTAGAGCAAACTCCATAATGTAAGTGGATATCTTGATCAGGATGTGCCAGAAGCTGAGGGTTTAAGAGACATGATCAGATTTTTTTCCATAACAAGAATAGCAAATGCCATCACTGTCAGACCCATTATCTATGAGAACTTCATCAGATCATTTTGGGGAACTGCTGAAGTGAATCAATTGATGGTGTGAGGACCATATCTGGAAGGATCACTAATGATCATACCCTTGTTATCTTTGAACAAACTATGAGAAAATGTCTACAGTTTGGGGATGATGCTAACTTTCCCTAAGAAATAGAAGAAGATGACATTATGACCTTCTTGCTTATATTGGCTATGAAGTAGGTTTTGAGGGAAAACAGATTGTCAAAGGGTTAGTTGATTTATAGTGGAGATTCTTGATCCATCTATTCCAACACTGTCTGTCAAAAAGGAAGACTGGTTGGAATGACATCCCTATCACTACATCTTTAGCAATTTGTGCCTTATGCACTAATAGACAATTCAATATGTCTGCTTATGTGTTTAATGGCCTATTGTCCAACATTCAGGAAGGCAGAAGACATATGTTTTTAATGTATCCTCGATTCATTCAATGCTTCATCAATGAAGCATTTCCTGATAATGTAGCAGAAGGACCTGTGATGGACATTCCTCACTACAATGCCAAATCCTACAAGTACATCAAAAAGAGAGACCTGAGGAACTTCTACAGTGGAAAATTCTTTCCTTTACTTCCATGGATGCTACAGCAAATCAATCCAGAAGAAGTTCATTTAGAAGAAGCTGAGGAAGTTATTCCTGATGTTGAGGGACAAGTTCATGATGATGTTCCTGCTGATGTGCATAGTAGAAGAACAACAGGCTGCTCATGATCAACAAAATTTTGAAGAGCATTCAAAAGCAGCAGAAGAAGGACTAAGGAAAGTGTCACCACAGGTGATGTAGGTGGTGATCTTTATACTGCGCCTTCAGTTCAAGTTGCTGATATCCCATCACCTTTCAGAGTATCTCCTATTCATTCTCCTCATGTATCACCCATTCATTGTTCTCTAGAGGCTGTAGCTATATCTATTGAATCTGGTGAATCTACCAGTTCTTCAGGTAGGTTTGAATCATCTTTGGATGATAAGGATCCTCATACTGACTTTCAAATGCCTATGAGACAAGTAAACTTAGAGGTCGGTCCTTTAGAAAGCTTTGCAGAATTTGAAGTCAACCGACCTGATACTAAGGATGAAATGATTTTTGAGCACTTACTTATGGTAGCTAGAATGGAGAAACTGTTGGATAGAAGATCTAGCATCATAAGAGACAGACTTGATGAATTAGATGAGAAGGAGAAGGAGTTAAAAGAATTAAAAGCCAAGTATCAATCTGAAAAAGAAGAAAAAGATAAAGAGATTGAATACTTAAAGTAGCTTTTGAACATACCAGAGAAGAATTCAGTGGGCATTTGGATGCTGCAAACATCCAAACGCTTGCCATGGAAGAACAAGAGAATCTTCTTGATGTCCAAACTAACATAATCTCCACTCTTCATAGACAAATAGAAGCTCTAACAAAAAAGGTTTCTGAACTTGTGATGTTGCTTAAGATTAAAGAAGAGATAGCTAAAGAAAAAGATGAGAAGGGTGATGATGAGCATGATGAAGACAAGGATGATGAAACTAAAAAAGAAAAGAATCAAAGAAAATGAAGATAAAAGAGATGAAGATGTCTCTGGTGGGAGCAGTAGTGATGATGATGATTCTGCGCATTCAAAGAGACAAAGAATAAAAGAAAAGGTCAGCAATCCTAACACAGTGAGCTTAGGGAGGAAGAAGAAAGTCTTGCTCTGATTGTTTATTCTGAACCAACATTTGAAGGCACACTTGATGAGGAGACTAAAATGAAAGATTTGATTGAAGACTTAGACATATATTCCTCTAGAGATTTTATTATTGATGATGACTTCAGAGAGTTTATCAGAGAACACAGAGCTCCAGTTGAACCAACTATGGTAATTCCCCCTTGTAGGATCGGTGTTTGTCTCATAACACAAGATAATCACACAAACTCACTTAATGTCACTCGGGTTGATAAAGCAGAATCTTAGACAAGTTCACAAGTAAGTAATAGAATAAGTTCAAACAGAAAACACAAAAGCACATGATTGGTTTTTAAGATACTTGTATATATTACTTCTCAACTTAGTTTTACAAGACTCTTACAAGCATGGTTACTAAGTTACATGGAGAAACTATATATACTACTATTTACAGGGTTATACTTGGAAAACCAGCTGGAAATTACAACTAGACAAATACTACATGTTTAGAAGTAAGATATCTAAGATAAACATAATATATCTTAGGTTAGGTAGTCATGAAATGTCCATGACTACCTTTTGTCACCAATTAAAAGTGGAAACTATACTAAGCTAATATTAGTTGAACAGTGGATATATAAGGTCAACTACATAGGCGTGAGAAAGCACCATGCAGTCTGCCAGAGTGGCAGCGGACTGTCAGAAAAACCGTACTTATGTCCATTGGTTCATAGTTAGTTCTTCTGAAGCTAAATGGCTTCGGAAGAATAATTTCCAAGGTGACTTATACTTCAGAAGAATCAACTTCTTCTAAAATTCCGCAAGTCTTTAGGACTTTATTCTTCAGAAGACTTTGTCTTTGGATCTTCTAAGTTGCATAATTTGGAAGAATAAGAACTTAGTCTCGGAAGACTATGTTCTCCTTCGAAAGTTCTTTAAACTTGAGATTTGGAAGATCTTTGACTTAGCTTCGAAAGAGCAGCTTGTTCTTTGGAAGATCATTTGTTTAGCATATAAAAAATATATCTAAGTGTGGGTTTGGTTGCACCAGCCTCATTAGATCCAACAGTACTCCCCTAGGTTGATGCTACCAAAACCCACTTGTTTCTTCTCCTCAAAGTCTTCAGCACTAGG